>OY856186.1:64836052-64965155 GCA_963693315.1 Diogma glabrata
CTTGGTACGGGATCCCTTTTGTATGCGGTAGATGACATCATTAATTCGTTTGATTATTTTATATGGGCCTTCCCAATCTGGCTGCAGCTTGGGTGATCTTCCCTTAGTTCTTCTGGGGTTGTATAGCCATACCAATTCTCCTTCTTGAAAACCGCCACTATTTGCATTTATGTCATACCTGGTTTTCATTTTGTCACTGGCAATCTTAATGTGGTCTCGAACCTGCTGATGGATTTTATTCATCTTCTCCCTTAGTTGTCCCACATAATCTGTTTTCGTGGATACCAGACCTCCAGGGATGCCAAACTCGATGTCACTAGGAAGATGTAGTTCTCTTCCGAACATGATATTCGCTGGCGTTTCACTTGTCGTATCGTGCACTGCACTACGATAGGCCATCAAGAATAACGGAAGATCCTTGTCCCAATTTCTTTGGTTGGCTTCTACTACCTTTGACAAATGTTCTTCCATGGTTCGGTTGAATCGTTCTACCATGCCATCTGACTGCGGGTTCATAGGTGTAGTTCGTGTTTTTCTAATGCCGAGTGTTCTGCACAGCTCTTCCATCAGTTGAGATTCGAAATTCCTTCCCTGGTCGGTATGCAACTCGAGCGGTGTTCCATATCTGCAAACCCATTCATTGACTAATGTTTCCGCGACCGTAACTGCTTCCTGGTTCGGTATTGCATAAGCTTCCGGCCATTTTGTAAAGTAATCAATGACCACCATGATGTATTTGTTACCTTTTGTAGTTTCCGGAAATGGCCCCGCGATGTCTATAGCAATTCTCTCCATTGGGGCGCCCACATTGTACTGTTGCATCTCTCCTCGAGTTCTAGTCTTTGGTCCTTTGCTCGCCGCACAAGTATCACATCGCCGACACCATTGCTCCACGTCTGTTCGATACCTTACCCAATAAAACCTCTCCCTTACTTTAGCCAGGGTTTTATTGACTCCCAGGTGTCCTCCAGAAATACTTCCATGCAGCTTTCCCAGTACCTCTTCTACTCGACTTGATGGCAACACCAGCTGTTCCAACACTTTCTTTCCATCAGCGGACTCCCATTTTCTTTTTGTATCCCGTTGTCCATCAATAGTGAGTCCCATTGCACCCAGTAGCATTTCACCTCCGTACTTAAAGGAGCGACCTCTTTCCACTCCGGTCGCCTTCCCTCAGTTTTCCATTTCAATATTGGAGCCATAGCTGGATCTTCTAGCTGCTCTCTTTTAATTGCCTCGGTACACCAATCTTCAGGAGTTTTGAACTTGATTTGCTTCAGTGTCATTGCCTTATTTCCCTCAGTTCTGCTATATGACTTGCGCTCCTCAACACAGGGTCTTCTTGAAAGATCTTCAGCGTTACCATGTATCCTTCTCTTCCGGTGTTCAACGCGGCAATCTCCTTCCTTTTTGACATTTGCCTCCTTTCTCTCAGTCCTGCTATATGACTTGCGCTCCTCAACACAGGGTCTTCTTGAAAGATCTTCAGCGTTACAACGTATCCTTCTCTTCCGGTGCTCAACGCGGCAATCTCCTTCGTTTTTGACATCCACTTGCTTGTTTGAAAGCTTCATCAACCAGCCTGGAACTACTCCTTCTTTTGCTGCTACTCGTGTTTTGCATTCTTGTCTGATGTGCCCTAACTGCCCACAATTCCAGCATCTTACTCTGCTAGATCTTCTTCGTTGATTTCGTTCAGGCTTATCTTCCAACTTTTTGACATGCATTATCACTTCATCAAGCGCTGCTTTTAGTGGCTCTTCAGAGACTTCCGTCTTACGTACTCTATCTAAGGCAAGCGCTCTTTTTCCAGCTTCCATTTGTAGGGCCAATGCTAAGACTTCCGCAGGTAATTTCTTTCCGCTTAGATACAGCTGATTTCTCATTTGTACATCTCGAAGAGCATTGATGAATGTATCAGCTGCCAGTTCGTCTCGATGTTCAGCGTTATAGTTTGGATATGACAGATTTACCAGTCTCACAATGTCAGCCTCTAGTTCTTGCAAAGTTTCGCTGACTCCTTGTTTTCGTGTTCTGAGCTGCATGCGATGGAGATCTTGCATATGACTTTCCCCATATCTTACTTCCAAGGCCTCCATTATCTTGCTGTAATCACGCTCTGTCGCTGATAGTGTTTGCAAAATTTCAGCAGAAGGTCCTTTCAATGCCAATATAAGCGCATTTGCTTTTTGCTGGTGATCAACCCCAGTTGTAGCTATCTCAAATTGCATCTTAAATACCTGATACGATGTCGATCCATCAAATGCGGGGGTTTTCACTCTAGCTGGAGCTGAAGTAGTTGATGGATTGATCATGTTACCTGACTTCAATTGTGCTATTTCTTGGCGAAATTCACTCGAAAGTTTGCGTAATTTCTCTTCATGTTCCTCGGTAATTTTCCGCAGCTCCTCTTCCACGTTGTTGATTTTAACCTCCGCACTGGATATACGTGACTCGATTACTTCACGTAGTTTTTGTTGATCTAATTTTTGTTCCGCTGCCAGTTTCTCTTGTCGGGCCATCAGATTGTTTCCTTGTTTGGCAATTATATCAGCAAACTGTTGTTGTTGGTTGTTTCCTTGTTTGGCCATCATATCAGCAAATTGTTGTTGTTGGTTGTTTGCTTGTTTGGCCATCATATCAGTAAGTTGTTGTTGTTGCGGTGCCATCATTTCTTTCAACAACACCATCATCGGATAAATTGCTGGGGCATTCTGCACTGGAGCTTCCTCCGGCTCTATTTCTATGACCTCTGTGTTTTCACCGGCTTCTTCTAAAATTTTACGCAGCCGGAATGCAAGTTCTGCCTTCGTTCCATGGATTGGAGCATTCCTTTTCTTTAACTCATCCTTCAGCTGGGTCTGGCTGAGATCACTAATATTTACTGTATTGACCTTTGTTTCAATAATCCCACTTCTGACACCACTGTAACGACTCTTCGTTGGTTCTTTTAGATTATTGAACAAACACGACAGTAAAAGACAGATCTTTAATTAACAGAATCTCAAACTTTATTTGTCATCAAATTACAGCAGCTTCCGTTTTTCCTTACAATAAATTCCAGGGTCTCCAATTTATGTACGATGAACTTCACTGCTTTTCCACAATTTGAATCAATAATACTCGGAATCGTAAAATCTGTATTTACTATTCCACTAAGTTCAGATTCTTTCACTATTAGTACCCAGGCTCAAGTACCACCGATTATTCCTTATACTTTCGAATATTTGTAAAACACTTTTAATTGCAAAATTAAAACTGCCTATCGGATATTTTTGTTTGCTTATTTATATCGAAAAATAAATAAATCGAAACTTCTATAATCCACTAGAAATCAATACTACGTAGTCTGTACAGCTTGAATAGGCCACACCTGTTTTCATTCATACTTGCATTTGTATTAGCGAACTCAAATTTAATTTATGCAAAATGTATTAGGTAACTCCTTTTAATTCATTAATATAAACATTTGTATAACAAATTTAATTTACATTAATTTATGCAATACAATTTGCAATACAAGTAAAAGATTGAAAAAGGAGTTAACTTTTAATACATGAATGAGTAAATAAAATTAACCCATTCTGGACGAAGTTTATTACAATATATATATAATATATATATATATATATATATATATATATATATATATATATATATATATATATATATATATATATATATATATATATATATATATATATATATATATATATATATATATATATATATATATATATATATATATATATATATATATATATATATATATATATATATATATATATATATATATTAAGCTTGCCAGATTTTTTTTGGAGGTATTCCGGGCCGGAAAATCCGGGCGGTTTTTTTATAAATCCGGGCAAAATCCGGGCGACAAGTGTCAAAATTTCCATTTGAAAAGCCGGGCGAAATCCGGGCGAAATACAAAATTTTTAAAAATCGCACAGAAAAGAAGAAAACAAAAAGACTATATTTTTTCATAAATAACCTTTGAAAACTCTTTATTGCTTTGAAATGTTGAAATATATTTTGTTAATAATATTTTTAATTCTGTTTATTACAGAAAGAGTTCTATGCTTAAATTGTCAACATTGTATTCAATCAATCTCCATCGAAGTCGATGACTATCCACTCTCTTGAGTACCAAACAAACTATCAGCTCTTATTTTGTATTTTTCACTTCCAGCAACTTTTTGGAGAAAACCAGCATCTTCTTTTATTTTTGTATAAAACTCTGGACATGTCTCCTTCCGGTTGAATTTTACCATCAATTGTGCTCTAACGTTTTCCAGTGTCAATTCGCCTTTTTCTTTTGTCCAAATGTCATTGATGTGAGAAAATACGCGCTCAGTTGTCGTACTGGCCGCTGATATAACTAAACCAAACTCCACGATTTGCTGCAAACGATTGAACGAACGAGAGCACAATATATAAATTATAAAACGTTGAAATGATGTCAATTGTTTATATATTTTCATATGAAACATTGAAAATAACACGATTTAACATGTGAAACATATTTGAATAAGAAAGATACAGATTATTGAAATTTTTACTATAAAACGAATTAATATTATATATATATTTTTTTTTCAATGAACAAATGTTAGAAAAATCCGGGCGATTTCCGGTTTTTGTTTAGAAATCCGGGCGTCCGAACCGGGCGATTTTTCAGCCAAGTTTTACCAAAAAAAGCCGGGCGAGTCCGGCTTTAGCCGGGCGACCTGGCAAGCTTAATATATATATATATATATATATATATATATATATATATATATATATATATATATATATATATATATATATATATATATGGGGGTTGGGGACTGATAATTTGAAGTTTTTAATAATTTTTTTGTAAGAAATATATCTCGAAACGGGTTTATTTTGGGTGACCTGCTAGACATAATTAAGGTTTACAAATTCATTTGAAAAAAATTTTATTTTTCATATTAATATACGAAATAAGCGGAGCCGTCCAAAAATCCCATGTTTCTAGAATATAAATAAATGTTTCTAGACTTAAAATATATATAAAACAGGAGTTTCGAGAAAATACGACCGATTATTGTATTTTAAATTACAGAGCTGTTGTATGTGCAATTACAGTTTTAGTGTAACATCACAATAGTAATATAATAATTACCTTATCAAAATCTGCTAAGTCTGATATTTCATCCCATAAATTTCTCATTATATGTTGGTACTCTCCTAACCTAACGGTATCACAATCGCCTTTGCCCTCAATAACACACGCTCTTAATGCCATACACTCGAAATCTTTTTGATCCAAAAATCCATTGTTATCGATATCTAAAAATAAAATTGAAAATGGAAATTGTATTTTTTTTATTTTAACTAAATCATTAACTAATAATACAAAAATGTTCTCAATCTATTTTAAAATTATAATCGTTGTTCAACGATTATATTATTATGTATCACTGATATCAGTAAAACGCTACAATAAATTGTAGACGATAGGTTTATTATCGTTTCATCAATTTAACAATCCATTTCTTTATTCTTTATAAATAATTTTCAACAATAAATCTTAATCTTTTTAAGAACTGTAAAGTTTATAATTAAATTTCGAAAAGTTTATTATAGTCCGCAACAAAAGCTTTTTAAAACCTTTTCATTTTGTTTTTGTTTAATTAAAAGAAAACATTTTTTTTATTTTTCAGACCCATTTTCGACAGAAGACAAACAATTCAAGCAAAAGCTATCATAAAATTTTCTTAATTAACAGGAAAATGCGGCAAGAAGGATATATTTTTTTTTCGTACTGTAACAGAAATTTAATAACAGATAATCCGGCCATGTTATTTTACTTCTAGTTTAATGTTTTTAAAGATTTTAATATTACCGTTAATGAAATCGTGAAAAATCTTAAACTTATGAAAAAAGAAAGATGTAAAATGCTTATATTACCTTTTAGCATTTAATCTTTTGTATTCATTTTAGTTAAAGATTTGAAAATGTTCATCAGAACAAATTAAGGAAAATCTTAGACACAATCGGGTTAGAAGAGAAATCAAAGTATAGGAGTGGAATTGAAAACAAGAGCAAAGCTACTACTTTTATTCGCCCAAGTAGGGAATTGAAAGTTCTCCGATTTACATAATACTGTTTTGTATTATATAGATTATAGAAGTTCTTCGATACAAATTTTTTATCACATCTACAATTTTTTACGTTCTCTCGATCTCTCCTGTTTGTTATTTAACGTTTTAAAACTTTGAGATAATCTAGAACAATAGGTATTAGGTGCGTTCGATTTGAATGAAACAACTGAAAAACCAACAACAATTGCATTCAATTTTTCAGTTGCTTCAGTCAAATCAAACAGGTTCAATATTCCAAATAGATGTGTATCATGTACATGTTTAGGTTTACCTGTCAAGGATTTACTTTAAAAAAAACAGAATCCATTTATGATTTTTATTGTTAAAAATTTTGGATTTTATTCAAAATAGGAAGCCCAAAAAGTAACCTTCTAACACAAGAAAATAAAAAATATACAATACGAAAAAACAAAAATAAATTTTTTGATTCTTTTGAATGATATGTGCAGAACAACCAATTTTTGTATTCGCTGGTAAAAAAATTCTACTATACTTACATCCCAGGTTAGAAATACCAAGGCTTATCGAATGGGCCAAGCTTGGCCTAAGATTGGAAAACTAAGAAATGATTATCAAGGCATGGCCAAGCCTTAGTCTGATACATTTTGTCATACTAAGCCAATGGTTAAAATAAATAAATGTAAATTGTATCTTTTGACTACTATATTTAGTTTTGGGCCAAGCTTGGTTCAATGTTGAAACAAATTTATTGTAATTGTTATATAATTTCAGCATTTGTGCAATGATGGACTGTAGTAACCAACAAATTTACAATATATGAGGAAATTCCACTACAATATCCGGGTAATAAAAGGCTAAGGGGCCAGACCTGCGCCAAGCTCGCACTGCAACAGCTTTCGGGGTTTTGGTCAGACATAATATTTTCAAACGGCCAAGTTTGTGTCAAGTTTGGACTGATATCCTTGGGCCATATCTGGCAAATAAGACTTGGACTAGATTTACCAAACCAATTTTTTTTCCAGACCTCCTTTAAATGTGTGGAAAGAAGTTGTTGAAAGAGTAACATTTATAAATTAGAGAAAAGCTTAAAAGGACTTACACATGTTTACACTACATTAGACTAGTAAATAAAGCGTAACATAATAAACTGAATCTTGGTTCAGTCTAGGCATTTACAACTGGCCCAGACTATAACCAAAGTTAGCTAGCCAAGGATTATACTGCATTATACATTAAAATGCAATATTTAAAAATATACTTTTTTAATGTTTATTTTTTCTTTTTCTTTTTTTTTATTTTATTAATAATCATATAAATTTCCTTATAGTAACAATTTGAATTTGATTTTTTATTTTAATGAATATCAATTTCGACTTACGTCATCCTCAGTTCTTAAATTATTATTACAATCTTTGCTTAAACTAATGTCTTATATACTATTTAAACTGCTATTTTTTATTATTATGTCATATATTTTGTTAGTTTTAGTGTTTCTTTCATCATTTAAAATGTTGTTATTGTTTTTATGTTTATGTATTCCTATTTCTTCCTATCTATCTAGATGTTGTACTTTGCTTTTTTTATGTAATATTGTTAAATTTGTGTTGATATTGGTATATTTGTGTTTTTCTATTTTCAAATGTTGGGAACATCTGGAATTTGGATCACTTTTATTAATTTCACTGGTGTGTTCAATAAATCTTTTTGTGAAGGGCCGCCTCGTTTGACCTAAATAAAATTTACTACAGTCATCACGGGCAATTTTATAAACACCTGTGTCTAAGGTTTGGGTTTTTTTGGTTTTTAGGTAATTTTCTATTTTATTTTTGTTTTTGTAAGCTGCAATATTGTGACGGTCTGTATTGATTTATTATGTTAATATGATGAGTTCCCATTTCTATTAGTTTTGATTCTTTTAACTTTTTTAATTTCAATTTTTTATTTCACTTTTCTTTTTTATCGTGCTTTCCATATCATTCTTTACTGATTCCATTATTATTTCATATTCTATTTGATGATATACGATACAAAAACAGCATAGAACATTCCATTAAGTTCATGTTAGAAAATGAAGAAAATAACACAATAAATTTTTTGGATTTATCTATCAAAAATGTAGATTCATAACACACATCTAAATAATTCCGAAACCACCCCAAACGGATCAAAAAATAAATATTAAATCACATCATCCATTTCAACATAAACTAGCTGCATACAACCACATGATCAATAGATTGAACAATATACCAATGAATGCAGAAAATTATCAAGACGAATTAAATAATATAAAATATATAGCCAGTAAAAACGGATATAAAAACGAAATAATTGACACATTAAATAGAAAACATAAAAACAAGAAAAATTTTCAAACCCTAACAACACTGAGGAATAAAGAAAACTTTTTTTTTTTTTTGTTTTTTTCCTTTATCTCCATTTAGGAGCATAGGGCGTCTACTAGACTGGACCATCTAACTCTGTTGGGGGCAATCGCTTTCAGTTCACCCCAAGTCTTGCCAATTTGTTTTGCTTCAGCTAGCACCGTTTTCTTCCATGTCATGGGTGGTCTTCCAACTCTCCCTTTACCTTGTGGATTCCACTCTAGGGACATCCTTGTTATATCTTCGACTGATTTTCTCAGTGTATGTCCTATCCATCTCCATTTTCTTTGTTTTATCTCGGTCTCAATGTCTAACTGCTCTGTCTGCCGTAGAAGTTCCTGGTTACTGATGGTGTTTGGCCAGAAGCATTCTTCTCAGGCATTTGTTCACAAACACCTGTAGTTTATTTGTGATCTTTCTTGTTTGTTTCCACGTTTCACACCCATACAGCAGTACTGACTTGACACATGCATTGAACATTCGTAGCTTGGTCTTTCTTGACAGGACGGATGCATTCCAGATCTTGTGAAGCATATTGAACGTATTTCTGGCTTTGTTAATACGCTGACTGATATCTTCTTCAGTCCCGCCTGTTTTTGCTACAGTACAACCAAGGTACACAAATTTGTCAACTTCGTCTACTTGTGTATTGTTGATGGTAATTGGTGTTATCGTTTTTTGGTGTTCAATCTCATAGCCTTTGTTTTTCTGATATTAATGTTGAGACCGACTTCATGTGCAAGGGTTGATAGCTTCTGTATTTTCTGCTGCATGTCCGTATGTGTGTGTGTAAGTAGACAGATGTCATCTGCGTAGTCTAGATCATTGAGCCGTCTTGTTGTATTCCATTGGATTCCATTTGGACTTGCATCATCGAGCTTTCTCATGATACTATCTAGTACTATTAGGAATAGTAGCGGGGATAGTACACAGCCTTGTCTCACTCCTCGGTGGTTGTAGTATTCATCACTTTGCTGTCCTTTGTTTTGTATTCTGTTTGCAGCATCCCGATACATTTCTTTGATTAGATCAACTATTTTCTTCGGGATGCCCATTTCACAAAGTGTCTTCCATATCGCGCTTCTGTTGATTGAGTCGAAGGCGCGTTCGAAGTCCACGAAGAGGAGATACAATGGTGGCTTCCATTCATTTGATTGCTCAATGATGATACGGATTGTTTTGATATGATCGGTACAGCTTCTTCCTGGTCTAAAGCCGGCTTGTTCATTTCTTAGTTTCATGTTAATTGATGGAGATATTCTTTCGAGAATGATCATCGCTAGTATTTTCATTATTGGAAACTAAGAAAACTTAGCAGGCAAAAAATACATAGGCGTAACATATAATAAAACAACCTTCAAAATAATGCAAAAATTTTTAAAAATATATTTTTAACAATATTGCAGCTTCCAAAAAACAAAAATAAAATAGAAAATTACCTATAAACCAAAAAACCCAAACCTTAGACACAGGTGTTTATATAATTACCTGTGATGACTGCAGTAAATTTTATATATGTCCAACGGGGCGGTCCTTCACAAAAAGATTTATTGAACACACCAGTGAAATTAATAAAAGTGATCCAAAATTCAGATATGCTCAACATTTGAAAATAGAAAAACACAAATATACCAATATCAACACAAATTTAACAATATTACATAAAAATAGAAAAGGAGGGTAGCGAAATCCGAAATTCGACGTCCACGCCGTGCTGCCTGGTTAATGCTGACAGAATTAGGTTGGTGTACCGGAGACAAGCAGGGTAAAAACTGCTTAGTCGATCATGGTACATCATGGCGAATTGGCGCCTTAAAACCAATGCGACTCAAGCGTCTGTTCTCCATGTTAGGGGCGGCTTGAAGCGGGCGTCTGTCTTGGATCAAGCGGCTCGCTATATAAACGTGTCAAAAGATTGTTTCTGGTAACCTTAAGATGCAGAACGGACCCATTCACGACAATTTGGGTTGGGCCTAAGGTTAACACCCTAACCCCGGAAAAAAAATTATTTGTTAAATTTGGAAATCAGAAAAGAAAAACAGACCCGGACACAACAACAGAATTTTACCTGGACGTGAAAAAGGACCAGACTACCGAATCGGAACGTGGAACGTGCGCAGCCTGAGCGCTCCTGATGCTCTTATAAGTCTAGAAACAGAGGCTGAGAGGTATGGGATGGATATCATAGCTCTGCAAGAAATTAGACAGCCAATAATCGGAAAACAAGATTTGGATAGTCACTCTCTATACTGTAGTGGTCATCCTTCTCGAAGAGAATTTGGAACTGGCTTTCTTGTTGGTGCACGCATACAAGAAGCCGTGATGAAATTCATCCCGGTCAGTGAGAGGATTTGCTACCTACGTGTTCGTGGTACATATAACAATATTTCTCTTATTGCCGTGCATGCACCTACTGAAGCTAAGACCGTCGACGAGAAGGATAATTTCTACATAGCACTGGAAGAGGTTATGAAACAAACACCAACACGCGACTTCACTATGGTTCTTGGTGACTTTAATGGGCAGGTTGGAAGAGATATCTCTTATGGAAATGTGGTGGGCCCCAACAGTCTGCATTTGAATTCGAATGATAATGGTGAGAGAATGACTGAGTTTGCATTATCAAATAATTTGAGAATTGCCAGTACTTTCTTTCCGCACCGATCGATTCATAAGCAGACATGGGTCTCACCGAATAACACTCGAAATCAAATTGATCACGTGCTAGTTACAGCACGTTTCTTTTCGAGTGTTCTGGATGTGCGATCCTTTAGAGGTGCATACATTGGAAGTGACCACTTTCTTGTATGTGCTAAAATAAGGTTCCACTTCCCAAACCCAAGCATTCCGAAATTCAATCAACGGAAACGATTTAACATCTCATCACTAAAGAATGCAGAAACAGAAGAGAAATATCAAAACCATATTGCCGAAACATTGGAGAAATCAGAAACCATTAATGGAGACGTCGATAAGTCATGGTATTTGCTCAAAGATGCTGTTTTAAGCGCTGCTGAGGGAATACTTGGACGACCACAAAACCACTCCCAGAAGCCATGGATGGATTAAGCATGTCTTGACGCTATTCAATACAAAAGAGATTGCTATCTGAAATGTCTGCAAGGACGCAACACCAGGTCCACGAAGGAGAACTATAAACTGGCAAGACAAGCCGTTACAAAGTTATGTAGACGAACGAAGAGAGAATGGTGGAAGAGAAAGTGTGAGGAGATTGAAAGCTTCAATAAGGAACATCAATCGCGTAACTTCTTTCAACAGGTTAAAACCTTAAAGAAGGGCACTCAAACTAGATCGACTGCTATTCAAAATGAAGATGGGGAGCTACAAGTAGACCTTAAAAATATTTTAGATACTTGGGCCGCTTATTTTGAGAATCTTCTCAACTTAAGTGACCAGAAACAAGTCGGGCGACGAGCAAAGCTTATTCGTGCGTCAAAGGTACATGTAGACGAACCCACCAAAGCGAAATTCGATGCGGCGCTGTCAAAATTAAAATGCAATAAAGCACCTGGTATCGACGATATAACATCCGAAATGATTGTACATGGTGGTGAAACTCTATCCTTAAGACTGTTTGAACTTGTTCAAATGATATGGAGGACTGAAGCCAAGCCACAGGACTGGAACACAGCTATGCTGATACCAATCCATAAAAAAGGTAATCGCCTACAATGTGCAAACTACAGAGGAATCGCTCTACTCTGCACAGCATATAAGATCTTTTCTTACATTTTGCTATCCAAAATCAATCCTTTTGCTGAACAACTGTTTGGAGAATATCAGTGTGGCTTCCGGCGGGGCCGAGGTACCACCGATGCACTTTTCTCGATAAGGATGATTTTGGAAAAGTGCCGAGAGTTCAACATACCAGTGCACCAACTCTTCATTGATTTCAGGCAGGCCTACGACTCTCTCGAACGAGAGACTCTATGGTCTGCTCTGGTGTCAATGGGAATTCCTGGTAAACTGGTATCACTATGCAAAATGACAGTACAGAACTCTCAATGCTGTGTACGAGTAGAGAACGAAATATCGAGGTTTTTAAAGTCGACTCCGGTTTAAGACAAGGTGATGCTATCTCTCCTATACTTTTTAATTTAGCCTTGGAATATGTGTGCCGTCAAAAGAAACTACCGACTAACAACAATATCTTGTCAATAAACTCAGTACAGTTGATTGCATACGCTGATGATGTTGTCATCCTCGGCCGAAGTGAAGCTGTTATGAGTGAGACTTTTAAGTCGCTTGAGAGTGGAGCTAGAAAAATTGGTCTTCAAATTAACTACAATAAAACCAAACATATGAATGTTTCAAGAGAGTCTGAGAAGAAAGATTTGATGTGCGGCGATGAACGAATTGAGGGAGTTGAATCTTTTAAATATTTGGGATCAATGCTTGACTCAAACAACAGCATACTTACAGATATAAAAGCTCGAATCGCTGCAGGTAATCGAACTTTCTACTCAATCAAACCTCTCCTTGGATCTCCGTATGTATCAACTAACACCAAGCTCAAGTTATACAAGACATTGATTAGACCGGTTGTGATGTATGGGTCACAAACGTGGACCCTTTTACAAAATGACGAATCGCATTTATCTGTATTTGAGCGTAAGATCCTACGCTACATTTTTGGTCCACTTAAGACAGACGATGGAGAGTATAGAACCCGATATAACTTTGAGATTAGAGACCTTCTTGAGGGTCCTGATATAATAGGTTGTATCCGTTCTAATAGGATTGCTTGGTTTGGGCATGTTCTACGAGCCGATTCACAGTCTGGAATGATTAGAAAAATGTACGTTAGTACCCCAGGGAGTGGGCGACCGCGAGGTAGACCACGACTACAATGGGAGACTGACGTAATAAACGACCTTAAAAAAATCGGCTGCCATGGTAATTATGTCGCTGTTGCGAATGACCGTGGTGAATATTCGAAGCTGATTAGCCTGGCAACGCTCCTACATGGAGCATGAACGCCGTTAAAAAAAAAAAAAAAATTAAAAATAAACATATTAAAAAAGTATATTTTTAAATATTGCATTTTAATTCAAAAGTGACAAAAGCACACAAACAGTGAATGCCCCAAAGATATTTTATTTAGTATGTGTGATGAACCAATAGGTGAATGTAAAAACATTCGTTTATTGGGTGTCACAGTTTCAAATGACCTACTCTGGAACGATCATGTAATGGCGATGGCAAAAAGCGCGTCTAAAAAACTCGGCCTCCTAAATAGATGCAAAAAATTTTTCACTCCATACCAATTGCTCCATGTTTATAAGTCCTATATTCGTCCCTGTATGGAGTACTGCTGTCAAGTTTGGGGTGCTGCCTCTGTTTCCATCTTGGCCCTCTTGGACTCTGTTCAAAAGCGAGCTATACGAATTGTAGGTGATCGAACTTTGACATCAAAACTTGATTCCCTACAACATCGTCGCACTGTTGCTGACCTCGTTGTTTTTTTACAAATATCGTCATCAGCAGTGCTCAGATGAAATCAGCGGCATCATGCCTCAAACTTATTCTTACCCCCGTTCCACTCGGCAATCGGCTGCCGCAACCAGTGAAACGGTAAAGATCCCGCGCTGTCATACTGGCAGATCGCAGAGAGACTTCTTTGTCCGAACTGCGTACAAATGGAATAATTTGCCGGAACACTTAGTCTCAGGTGGCTTCAACCCACAGATGTTTAAAAAAAGCGTTAATCTACACCTCAGAACGCCAGTTGTTGTGGGACCCAGGTCTAGACCTAGGTCTTAAAAGGTATTTATGTGTTGTTGTGACACATATTCTAAACCCTATTACACAACACATTTTATTAAAAAAAAAAAAAAAATATGAAAAACCATAACAACACATATAATGAATACATTGTAAAAAAAATTAAAAAGCTATGAATTCGATTTATTTGTTTTAGAATTGGTCCAGCATTGTATTTAAATATTGATCCAATGTGTACAAATAATAATGGTACGTGGTTATCATATAAGGTTAAAACAACATTCAACCAATTTTATTTTAAAACTTGTCTCAACGTTGTTCAACCTTAAAACAAGCTTGGCTCAATGTCAAAACAATCCTTTGTCCTTACCTGGGTAGTATTGGGCCAGCATTGTATTTAAATATTGTTCCAATGTCTAAAAATAATAATGGTACGTGGTTATCATTTAAGGTTAAAACAAAATTCAACCAAGTTTATTGTAAAGTTTGTCCCAACATTGTTCGACCTTAAAACAACCTTGGCTCAATGTCAAAACAATCCTCTCTGCTTACCTGGGATACTTTGTTTTCTTTACATAAATGTTTTTTTTTTATATATTCCTAGTGTTCGGTCGAGGCAACCTGATAAAAAAAATCATGATTTTTCGAAGTACTATACGCAGCCATTTATCACAAAAAAAATCAGAATTTTTGCTGGTTTTAAATGTCAAAATGTTTTGAATTTAGGTGACAATAAAAATATTTTATTTTGGTTGTTAACGCTTTTGGTTTTGTTTTGTTTATGCTTACATTTTTTTAATATTCTTGATAAAATTGATTTTTTGGCTTTCGGGTTAAATTTATCTTTTGTGTTACAATTAATTGAAATAAAAGTAACCTATAAAGATTGACGTACAAACCCATCTTTTTATCTTTTGACTGTTCGGTCCGGTTTGACGTAATATTCAACGAAATGAAGTTAGAAGAAAAAAATTTGACGTAAAATATCGTGATATTTATTATGATATTGCATGACCGAACACTACCATTATATATTTATATTCAAATACTTTGGAATGTAGACTATAAATCCACAATTATTGAAAATTCATTTAACATTTATTTATAGAATAGATTTATATATTTTACTCGTCGATCGTAATTAGAGTTCCAGAACCGAAGCATTTTTTGGAAACGGTTTTTCGGAGCTAGATTTTTTTAAACCCGGGTACCCGGTTCTGAAAATGTTTAAATGTTTAAACTATTAAAAAATCATTATAATTTCGAAAAACGTTTTAATTACATTGTAATTTAGAAAACCCTTTTAACTTTTTTAAAATCCTTTTATTCAACACAAAAATTTTAGATAAATCCAATGAGAAATAAATTCATTCCAGTTTGGCTTCTAACTTGCCATTGCTGCCCAAATTATCGGTCATGCCTTCATGGTTGCATCAGCTGATATTAATGTTGCATCACTGCGACATAGTGCTTCCGCAGCTAACTCTATTAGTGCAAGCGTTGTCACCAAAATATTAATCATCTCCCATTTATGTTCTTCAAACGAAATTGTTGAAGAGAGGTTGATTGAGATCGATTAAGGATTTTAAAATGCTGTTTTTTACTTTATAAAAACGTTCTAGCATAAGATAAAGCCTTATTATCATTAATTGAATTTCTTTACCAAATTCTTCTTTAATGTTTTTCTGAAGAATGTCATCATTTTCTGTTGATGACCTTCATCACTCACAATCTCTCAAAATTTTATTTTTTACGCCAAAAGTGTAAAAGTTTTGTTTATTTAACATTATGCCCGTCGCATATTGCCGCTATCTCATAAGAAAGGGAATTCAGGAAAACTCGTTATGAAAATATTCAATTTACATTGTGTCATTTTTATTGCAACTTATTTATTTTAATATGGAAAAAATTTCAAAATCTCGTTTTAATTCTATTTATTTATTCAAATATTTGTGAGTACACTATATTATTTGTTATTACGTCTAGTGCATACACGAATAGATCAAAGGTTTTCCTAACGCGTCAACCACATGCAGTTGTGCATATGAGAAGCACGGATTCTCCAAATCTAGTCCACATACTTGCAGTAACTGTCCTTGTGCTTTGTTGATCGTCATTGCAAATGCGAGTTGCACTGGAAACTAAACGTTTGAATTCAAATACCATATCTGTTGGGATCATTGGAATACGTGGCAACACTACATCTTCCCTTTGGAATTTTGCATTTAAAATCGTAGCTTTAATGGCATGGCTTTAATGGCTCATCATCTTTTTCACCGAAAATTTCAAAAAAATTTGTGGAATTTCAAAACATTTGGAATCACAATATGTGTCACAACAACACATAAAAACCTTTTCAGACCTAGGTTCCACAACATCATGCTTTTTAAGACGTTGATGAACGCAAATTTCTTTTTTTTTTGTTTTTTATATTCTTCTTAAAGAATGGAAAACTAAATAACCAATCCTTTCACATAATAATGTACGACATAGGGCAATATTTCATGATAGGATGGAGGAAACAAAAATAAAACACATTTTTTTTTAAATTTGCAGAAACAAAGCTAAAATTGGGCTCATTTCTTCGAGCAAGCACAAAAGTTCATTCTTTAAAAAAAATATAAAAAATAAAAAAATTGCATCAAAACCCTAGAAGAAAGAAAGAAAGAAAGAATATTCCATAACCAAAACTAAGGGTGCTATTGTGGATTGAAATCCGCCAGCACAACTAAAATATCACTTATCCCCTTATATAAGTGACATCTAACATTGCCAGTGGTCTACGATATCTCACGTTAACTGATTTACCAATAGCAGGTACTAAAGTACGCGGGGTTGTCACACCCATATATCCAAAATTTTGATGTTTATATATGTTCCCGAACATATATTAAATTCATTGGTATTAATGCAAATCACTTGGTCCTGGGGTTCCGTTTAAAAAAAACAAATTGTTAGTTACCTATGCGCAAGTGTATACAACAACTTCCCAAAGTTTCATGATGATCGGATGTATGGTGTATTAATGCATGAAGAACAAACAAATACTTTCAATTTTATATGTATAGATAGAAGATAGATAGATGGATAATACACATGGCTTATTCACGGTTGAAAATCAACGTAATTTAAGCATTGAATATACCCTTTTAAGCATAAAAATCTGTGTAGAGCTAGTCTTCTCGATAGAAGAAAAAGAAAAAACGTTGTTTTTGTTATTTGTTACATTTGCTTGTGTTGTTTTTTTAATGAATGAATAAAAACTTTGTTTAAAAAATATAGAATCGAAAAACCGGGTATTTGGCTGATGTCAGAACCGGTTTCCGGTGCCGGAAAAAATTGCGGGATTCCCGGGGAACCGGGTACCTGGTACCCGGGATTGGATTCTATAATCGTAATTGACACCCATCATAACGGTAAAATCTTCAAAGTTTGTTAGACGCATTCTCTTCATATCGACATGACGTTCATATACATAGTTACTTTAAATTAATTAATTACCTTTATCAATTTCTAATTTTCCCCGATATAGAGTAGGTTTGCGGTGTGTTTTTCATATAGTGTCATACATTGTCATACATTGTTCTGCGGTAGATTTGATATTTGTTTGTTCGTTCGTAACAACGTTCCAAAATTGCATAGATGTAGTTTTGCTTATATGTAGCTAATTTTCTTTTTAGAATTTGTTCGATATCTGTATGTAACTAGTTTATTTTGTTTAAACTAATCTGATACATCGGATTCTACTGGTACACAAAACTGTCTGATCTCGAAATCTACCTATTTCTAGCAGACATACTGCCCCTCGGCCTTTTTTATATAGAATCCGTAAAAAATTTCAGCAAAATCAAAAATGTGTTGGTCAGATTTTGTCTTAATCTATTCGATATGTGGGTTCTTCTTCTTTTACAAACCGAACATCTTTCTGACCGACACATTTTTGATTTGGCTGAAATTTTTTTTATGGGTTTTATATCGAAAAAAAGATATATATGTTCGAGTATTTTTTTTTTTTTGGAAAATATAGCGGTTCTAGATGTCGTGAGTTTCGTGATTTTTGGCTTGACGATTTATTTTCAACCATCGTATTCTACGTTTTATTTCCTATAAAAAATGTATTTTTAATTAATGGAGAAATGATTTAGAAGTAAATTAGTTTACCGAGCGCGGGGCGACAAAAAATTCCATATATCGGTCATTCTTTTACATACCGAACAGATTAGGACTAAGCCATTTTTAATTCAGCTGAAAACTTTTTTTGGGTTTTATATAAACAAAAAGATATGCTTGTTCGAGGATTTTTTCTTTTTTTTTACGGGAAATAGAGCAAGATCTAAATTTCGGGAATTTCGTGATTTTTGGTTTGAAGACTTATTTTCAAACATTCATAGCTTCGGTTCTGGTCTGGATAAACACTTTTTGTCTGTTTTATTTTAAAGTATAAAGATGGATAAAAAAACTGCTATTTATAAAAATTATTAACAAATTCCTATTGTTATAAACAAATACAATATTAAAATCTATTTTTAGTCATTATCTAACAAAACTAACAGGGTAGCGAAATCCTAAATTCGACGTCCACGCCGTGCTGCCTGGGTAATGCTGACAGAATTAGGTTGGTGTATTGGAGACAAGCAGAGTAAAAACTGCTTAGTCAATGACGCTACATCACGGCGAATTGGCGCCTTACAACCAATGCGACTCAAGCGTCTGTTCTCCATGTCAGGGGCGGCTTGGAGCGGGCATCTGTCTTGAATCAAGCGGCTCGCTATATAAACGTGTAAAAAGGTTGTTTCTGGTGACCTTAATATGCAGAACGGACCCATTCACGACAATTTGGGTTGGGCCTGAGGTTAACACCCTAACCCCGGAAAAAAACTAATATGTTAAATTTGGTGATCAGAAAAAGAAAAACACACCCGGACAACAAAACAGAATTTTACCTGGACGTGAAAAAGGACCAGACTACCGAATCGGAACGTGGAACGTGCGCAGCCTGAGCGCTCCTGATGCTCTTATAAGTCTGGAAACAGAGGCTGAGAGGTATAGGATGGATATTATTGCTCTACAAGAAATTAGACAGCCGATAATCGGAAAACAAGATTTGGATAGTCACTCTCTATACTGTAGTGGTCATCCTTCTCGAAGAGAATTTGGTACTGGCTTTCTTGTTGGTGCACGTATACAAGAAGCCGTGATGAAATTCATCCCGGTCAGTGAGAGGATCTGCTACCTACGTGTACGTGGTACATATAACAATATTTCTCTTATTGCCGTGCATGCACCTACTGAAGCTAAGACCGTCGACGAGAAGGATAATTTCTACATAGCACTGGAAGAGGTTATGAAACAAACACCAACACGCGACTTCATTATGGTTCTTGGTGACTTTAATGGACAGGTTGGAGGAGATATCTCTTATGGAAATGTGGTGGGTCCCAACAGCCTGCATTTGAATTCGAATGATAATGGTGAGAGAATGACTGAGTTTGCATTATCAAATAATTTGAGAATTGCCAGTACGTTCTTTCCGCATCGATCGATTCATAAACAGACTTGGGTCTCACCGAATGGAAACACTCGAAATCAAATTGATCACGTTCTAGTAACAGCACGTTTCTTTTCGAGCGTTCGGGATGTGCGATCCTTTAGAGGTGCATACATTGGAAGTGATCACTTCCTTGTATGTGCAACGATAAGGTTCCACTTCCCAAATCCAGGCATTCCAAAATTCAATCAACGGAATCGTTTTAACATCTCATCATTAAAGAATGCTGAAACAGAAGAGAGATATCAAATCCATATTGCCGAAACATTGGAGAAATCAGAAACCATTAATGGAGACGTCGATAAGTCATGGTATTTGCTCAAAGATGCTGTTTTAAGCGCTGCTGAGGGAATACTTGGACGACCACAGAACCACTCCCAGAAGCCATGGATGGATCAAGCATGTCTTGACGCTATTCAATACAAAAGAGATTGCTATCTGAAGTGTCTACAAGGACGCAATACCAGGTCCACGAAGGAGAACTATAAACTGGCAAGACAAGCCGTTACAAAGCTATGTAGACGAACGAAGAGAGAATGGTGGAAGAGACAGTGTGAGGAGATTGAAAGCTTCAATAAGGAACATCAATCGCGTAACTTCTTTCAACAGGTTAAAACCTTAAGGAAGGGCCCTCAAACTAGATCGACTGCTATTCAAAACGAAGATGGGGAGCTACAAGTATACCTTAAAAATATTTTAGATACTTGGGCCGCTTATTTTGAGAATCTTCTCAACTTAAGTGACCAGCAACAAGTCGGGCGACGAGCAAAGCTTATTCGTGCGTCAAAGGTACATGTAGACGAACCCACCAAAGAGGAATTCGATGCGGCGCTGTCAAAATTAAAATGCAATAAAGCACCTGGTATCGACGATATAACATCCGAAATGATTGTACATGGTGGCGAAACTCTATCCTCAAGATTGTTTGAACTTGTTCAAATGATCTGGAGGACTGAAACCATGCCACAGGACTGGAACAAAGCTATGCTGATACCAATCCATAAAAAAGGTAATCGCCTACAATGTGCAAACTACAGAGGAATCGCTCTCCTCTGCACAGCATATAAGATCTTTTCCTACATTTTGCTATCCAAAATCAATCCTTTTGCTGAACAACTATTTGGAGAATATCAGTGTGGTTTCCGGCGGGGCCGAGGTACCACCGATGCACTTTTCTCGATAAGGATGATTTTGGAAAAGTGTCGAGAGTTCAACATACCTGTGCACCAACTTTTCATTGATTTCAGGCAGGCCTACGACTCTCTCGAACGAGAGACTCTATGGTCTGCTCTGGTGTCAATGGGAATTCCTGGTAAACTGGTATCACTATGCAAAATGACAGTACAGAACTCTCAATGCTGTGTGCGAGTAGAGAACGAAATATCAAAATTTTTTAAAGTCGACTCCGGATTAAGACAAGGTGATGCTATCTCTCCTATACTTTTTAATCTAGCCTTGGAATATGTGTGCCGTCAAAAGAAACTACCGACTAATAACAATATCTTGTCAATAAACTCAGTACAGATGATTGCTTACGCTGATGATGTTGTCATCCTCGGCCGAAGTGAAGCTGTTATGAGTGAGACTTTCAAGTCGCTTGAGAGTGGTGCTAGGAAAATTGGTCTGCAAATTAACTACAATAAAACCAAACATATGAATGTTTCAAGAGAGGCTGAGAAGAAAGATTTGATGTGCGGCGTTGAACGAATTCAGGGAGTTGAATCTTTTAAATATTTGGGATCAATGCTTGACTCAAACAACAGCATACTTACAGATATTAAAGCTCGAATCGCTGCAGGTAATCGAACTTTCTACTCAATTAAACCTCTCCTTGGATCACCGTATGTATCAACTAACACCAAGCTCAAGTTATACAAGACATTGATTAGACCGGTTGTGATGTATGGGTCACAAACGTGGACCCTTACACAAAATGACGAATCGCATTTATCTGTATTTGAGCGTAAGATCCTATGCTACATTTTTGGTCCACTTAAGACAGACGATGGAGAGTATAGAACCCGGTATAACTTTGAGATCAGAGACCTTCTTGAGGGTCCTGATATAATAGGTTGTATCCGTTCTAACAGGATTGCTTGGTTTGGGCATGTTCTACGAGCCGATTCACAGTCTGGAATGATTAGAAAAATGTACGTTAGTACCCCAGGGAGTGGTAGACCGCGAGGAAGACCACGACTACAATGGGAGACTGACGTAATAAACGACCTTAAAAAAATCGGCTGCCATGGTAACTATGTCGCTGTTGCGAATGACCGTGGTGAATATTCGAAGCTGATTAGCCTGGCAACGCTCCTACATGGAGCATGAACGCCTTAAAAAAAAAAAAAAAAAAAAAAAAATCTAACAAAACTAAATAGTGTTTAGTATGACCAGCGTATTCTACGTTCAATTTTCAATACAAAACGTTTATTTGTATATTTAATTAATGGAGAAATGAGTTTTACTGTTACAAATATGTTAATTTTTCCATCGCGGGACGACAAAAATTTATGAAATTTTTTGTCGTCTCGCGTTCGATAAATTAGTTTATTTCTAACAATAAAACTTATAACAGTAAAAAACTTCAGCCAAATCAAAAATTTGTCGTTCAGATTTTGTCTAAATCTGTTCGTTTTGTAAAGTAAAAGAATGCCTCAAATAAGCAGTACAAAATGGCAGCACAAAAATACGATTGTTTTTTTCTTCTTTTGAGCCTTGAACAATAGTACTTACTAGTAAAAATATAGAGTCACATTGCACTCCTAGGTAGTGAACTTAAAAGTGATAAAAGTTTCGTTCATGCGAACTACTGTCACTATAATTAGACTGATTTTCACACGATTATTGATCATACTAGAGTTTCATGGTTCGGTTAACTGAAAACCGCAGGTTTTGAAACCAAAAAACCGTAACCGAAAATCGCCTCACCAAACCATGAATTTGCGGCTTTGAAAATTTCTTCGTAAATCAAAAATATTACTATAGAAATTATAAGTTTTTGTCTTAACGATTCTATAGTTATTTTACAATGGACAAACCAAAAGAGACTTTGAGACTTTTAAATGCAACACATTTACTAATTTTTAAGTCGCTCGAACTAACTGTGGCTAGCTTTGAACAAAAAAATGTTAATTAAATTTCTAGCTAGTAAAGCGCGCTATTGCATTTTTATTTAAAAAATATGCGACGTAAAAGCACAAAGTTTTCTAAATTTGCACGAATTTATTAATAAGCTTAACGAAAACATTAGGTCGTGACTAGCTGCAACAGAGAAATTGAACGTAACTTCACTAGTAAACTATACCTGTTGTAACACAAATTGCTACCTAAGGATTTTGAAACTCGTTTGTTAAATAGGCCTTAATCCTTATCCTTAGTCATAAAGTCATACTCAAATGAATTTAGGATAGTAGATGAAGTAAATCCAACCGTGGCATCTACGTCTTTAAAGAATTAGTTAATAACGCCATAGAAAACCATTTTTTTAGCTTCGACAAGAATTTTTCATAATTAAAAAACTGATGAAAGAACTTAAATTTTGCAGCAACTGTATGATGCAATACTAACGATTCGTCCAACACCAACCGAACATGAGCGGGTATTATCTGTTATATTAAATTTTATCTATTCTATGTTTATTCTCGGTTAAGTGATTATTCGTTAAATTGTTTGGTATTTTTAAAATACCACCGAATCAATTTCCTAAATAAGTTTTATTGTATTTAATTCTATGTTTCCTTATGAATGAAGTAAAGTTAAACTTTTATCTCTATTTATTAAAACTAAAAGTTTTAATTTGAAATATTTAATTTTTGTTTTTTAATTTTAATAATTTTTATGAAATAAACTGAATTTGAGCAAGAACATGCCAATTTTTTAATTAAATTAGACAAACCGAAACCGACCCGAAACCGCCGGTTTTTCAAAAGTGAAAACCGAAAACCGCGGTTTTCTAAAATACGGATTTTTTGGAAACAGTAGAACACACTTCAACTCTATCCGACCGACGGTCATTTGTACAAAAACAGAACAACTATCAAAATTTGTTTTTTTTGCTTCTATACAATTTAATTTAAATTGCACTGTTAAATTTTTCTAAATTTTTGGTTCTTTAATCCCATTAATAAATTTTACTAAACACAAATGAAATTTTTCTATAAACTAGAGCTTAAATATAAATTTAATATAACACCACCAGTGCTTTCGCATGAAAAAAAAAACAAATTAAAATCTAAGAACCATTCTCCGTCAAATAATTCTTTCTCATTGGCTGCCTCTAAATTAACAAAAATCCAAGTAAATATCAAGAATCAACATCACAAAAAATGAGATAGCAAATAAAAAAAAATAACATTCCGGACCGGGTGAAGAGAAAATATGAATAAATAAAAAAAACGAAGTTGCATTGAATGCATTGATTCACATAGTAGAAAGTTGTTAAGAAAAATGATTGAACAGTAAATATGAATAAAGGAACGATCAGTTGTATTGAATGTATTGATTCACGTAGAAGTCAGTTGTATAGACAAATGAGCTTTTACGGACAAAACAGCTTCGTAACAAAAATTATAACAAAGGATCTAGTATTCATAACTCTATATTTTGAAAGGTTGGAAGGGGACAAGGGTAGATACAGCAATCTATGTTGTTATTTAAAAAAATTAAATCCATAAAACATAATATATTGAAACTATAGCCCATTAAAACCATAGCCCATAAAACAACACTCCACACATAGTTGATTCAATTTAATAATTTTTTGTTAAAACAATGAAAAAAATTGTATTTAAAACAATTCCCTTCAATTCCTACAGTTTTTTCTGATTTGCAATTTTTTTTTAATCTTTGATGTGTGTGACTCCGCATAGTCCCTTCTATTGACATACGAGTTAACGGAGAATACCACAGATAATATAAGTAAAATGTTACTAGATAAGGTGATATCTTAAAGGTGCTGGCAGATGAACTTTATTCATGCAATAGTAGCACACTCAATCTTGGCTAACTAATGTACCTTGATTGCAAGTACCTACCTATTGCTAGATCGAAGAAACTAGCTTTTATATAACTGTACATCTAGAATTTAATCATTCAGCAAAACAATGCGCCATGATCAAGAAATATGCTACTACCTGGAATAATGGCAGCTCAATTTTAGTTTTGTTTTTGCAAAATTTTTGAAAGTTCTTATTTTCTTCATCCTATCATGAAGGTCCTCCTGAGAACCGGTGTATTGGACTATGTAATAGTTTATTATTTTATTATATGACAGGCTTTGATATTGTTACGATTGCAGAAAAATCTAGACGATTACAGAAAGATCTAAACGATTACGGTCACTTCCAGGAAAATAAAATCAACAAAACACAACAGAAAGTGAATGAAATAGTGTTGTTGTTGTTGTACATGTTCTTAGAATTAAGGTCTATTTGTTTTATGATTTTATAAATCAAATCAACGTAACGTAAAATAATCGAATATTCTAATATTTTCTCAAGGTTTCTAAAAAGCTACCTAGAAATTTCTAGAGATTAAGCAGAAGGTATATAAGGAAATTGTTTCTTGTAGTTTTTAATTAGTTTATTTTAAACCTGCGATTGTGAAGTTAAAAATTATAAAAGTGATCTTTAAATTAGTTTTTGTGTAAAGTTTTTGTAAATAAAGTTATAAGTGTTATTAAATAGAAATATTTTGTGTATTATTTTGAACGTTGTGAATTGGAAATTTCTACAATAAACCGTTGGAGTTTCGAAGCTGTTGGAAGAATATTCTAGTTGGGAATATTGTTTGCTGTATTGTTTTCCTGTTGTTGTGGAACAGTTAAGGTGTTGAATACTTAATAAAACCTGGTGTGTTTGCTTACTAATCAGTGATCGAACTCAGAAAGAGATTGGGAATTGCGTTTGTCGAATTGTGAGTTAGGCCAATTCGAAGGAAGTTTGGAAAAACGTAACATTGGTGACATCGGCGGATTAGTTAGCTGTTAATAATGGTTTTATTAAGTGATTTGAAAGTTCTTGAGTTAAAGAAAGAACTAGAACAACGTGGATTGTCAACAAGTGGAAACAAAACTGAATTAATGCTACGGCTTCGACAAGGTATGGAAGCCAATGGAATGGACGTGGAAAGTTAACAGTTTGGAGTGATTAGTACAAATAATGATCTAGTGGCAGCTGATGAGGAGAAAAGTTTTATTGCAGAAACAACAACAACATTACCATCTGGAAACTGCGATTTTACGCAGTTAATGGCTATGATGCAACAAATAAATTTGAATTTGAATCAAAAACTGGATGTTGTAAACGCTAATATGGTTGCCAATAAAGACGAACTCAATCAAAAATTTGATCAACAAAGCAGCAACATCAATCAACAAATGGCTGCTACTAAGGAAGAAATTAGTTGCAACATCAACCAACAAATGGCTGCTACTAAGGAAGAAATCAGTAGCAACATCAATCAACAGCTGGAAACAGTCAACAATAACATTGCTGTTAATAAAGAAGAGATTACTGCAACTCTTGCTGTAAATAAAGATGAGATGAACCAGCAAATAAATGAGTTGAATATTAGCATAAATCAACACTTGGACGAGAAACTTCTACAAATGTCAACGGCATTCGATGTTAAAGTCGAGAAAATTCAAACAGAAATGCTGGAATTTGAGCGTGATTTAAATAAGGTCGTAACTAAAGTTGACGATTTTGAGAAAAGGTTACAGGATGTTGAAACAGCTAAAGTTACTTCACAGGTGGTACAACAGATAGCAAATATTAAATTGAAACCACCATCGTATGACGGTACCACATCTTTCGGCATCTTCAAGTTCCAGTTCGAGACCGCAGCAGATCAAAATGTTTGGAACGCCGAAAATCGTCTTGCTGCATTGATAGTTGCACTTAAAGGGGAAGCAGCTGAAGCATTACAGGCAGTACCAAAAAACGATCGCAAAAGTTATGCTGAAGTGATGAATGCGTTGGAACGAAAATATGGCAGCGACCACAAAAAGGAGCTATACCGGATCGAGTTAAAGGGTCGCTTGCAACGGAATGGAGAAAGCATTCAGGACTATTCTTCGGCAGTAGAACGCCTTGTACATTTGGCACACTCGAATACTCCACCGAATTTTATGGAGAAAATGAAGATCGAGGCGTTTACTGATGGTATTCGTGATCCAGAAACACGAAAAGCAGTAATGTTGTCGCCAAAAGCAACATTCGCAGAAACTATTGCTTATGCCTTAACAAATGAAACTGTGCAAGCAATTATTAAACCATCAATTAAAATACGCCGGGTGGAGTTGGCTGATGAAAACAACTACAAGTCAAGACCACGAGAGAGTGTCAGAAGTGATAGAATACGATGGAGCATCGCCGCATCAGTTAAACTACAACGAGTCAGCATAAAGGGGCGTAGGCTGGCTCCCACAACCGATTGCCCCATAACCTTCATCCATGTTTCGAGATTGACAAGGGGAGGTGACAGCCTTACTGTTAGGGCTAATATTGATGGAAAAAGTTGTGTCATCACGTTAGATACGGGAGCAACAAATACAATTGTCCGCACTGATATTGTGAAAGGGAAACTAAAACCAGCAGGGAGATACCGGATGCAGACAGCTACTGGCGAAAGTGCAAGTATTAAAGGAAAGAAAGTGGTCAACTTTGAAATCGGGAATACTCACTTTCAACATGAAGTGGTTGTAGCTGACATTGTGGATGAAGTCATCCTGGGAATGGACTTCATGAGGCCAAATGGATTCGTTATTGATGCTGGCAAAGGAGTACTCACGTACGGAAATGTTGAGTTGCCACTCCAGTTTATTGGTGAAGATTCAAATTGTGTCCGTCGAATAATATTGGATCACAGAGAAAAGCTGCCACCCCAATCAGAAACAATCATTTGGGGAAAATTGGAAGGAGGTTCTGGGTCACCCAGGTTGTGGGTTGTGGAGGCCAACAAAGAAGAACATCAAAATTGTACAGAAGTCGTTATAGGGAAAACCTTAGTTAGATCGGATGCTGATTACAAAATACCAGTAAGAGTTTTAAATCTGTCAGATACCCAGAAAACAATGAAAAAAGGATCAATCATAGGACAATGTGAAGAGGTAGCTAAAATAATAAAGTGCGAGCAGAAAAACATCAATTGCTCGGTCAACACAAAACAACAAAAGGCAGAAATGGAACAACTTGTGCAGAAATGGACAGAAGGGCTTTCAGAAGAGCAGAAGAAAGCAGTACGTCAATTGTTGGAGCAACACAAGTCTGTATTCTGCAGTTCACCTGAAGGAAATGGCAGAACCAATATTGTGAAACATCGTATTGATACCGGAGCAGAAAAGCCGATACGTCAAGCACCAAGGAGATTACCATTGGCTAAAAGAGAGGAAGCTGATAAAATGGTAAGAGATATGAAAGAAGCTGGTGTAATTGAGCTTTCAGACAGTCCCTGGAGCTCACCTGTGGTGTTGGTTGGCAAGAAAGATGGGAGCTTGAGATTTTGTGTTGACTACAGGAAACTAAACATAGTTACTAAGAAGGATAGCTACCTATTGCCTAGGATTGATGATACACTAGATACATTATCGGGTTCAAGATTGTTTTCAACACTGGATCTGCAGAGTGGTTACTGGCAGGTGGAAGTTGCAGAGGAAGATCGGGAGAAAACGGCGTTCAGTGTAGGTAATGGACTATGGCAATTTAATGTCATGCCATTTGGGTTATGCAACGCTCCCGCAACTTTCGAGAGATTAATGGAACGGGTACTTAAAGGCTTGCACTGGAAAACATGCCTTGTATATTTGGATGACATCATCGTCATGGGTAAAGACTTTGATGACCACTTGAAGAACTTGGCGGAGGTACTGGAAAGGTTGCAAGCAGCTGGTTTAAAATTAAGTCCCAAAAAGTGTTCACTTTTCAAGGAAGAAGTAAAATATTTGGGACACAAGGTTACGGCAATGGGAATTCATACAGATTCCGACAAGATTGCAGCAGTTATGAACTGGCCAAGACCAAAGAATCTACATGAACTACGAAGCTTCCTTGGATTGTGCACATATTACAGACGGTTTGTGCCAGGATTCGCCAACGTTGCCAAAAGTCTGCATGAGTTAACAAGAAAAGATAAAGCATTTGAATGGAATGAACCTCAGGAACAAGCATTTGTGGAGCTCCGAAGGAGATTGTGTACGGCTCCAATTCTATCCTATCCTATACCAAATGTTCAGTTTATTTTGGATACTGATGCCAGTAATGAAGGTATAGGAGGAGTATTGTCGCAGAAAATAGATGGTCAGGAAAAGGTGATAGCTTATTTCTCGAAAATGTTATCAAAGCCGGAGCGAAATTATTGTGTTACCCGGAAGGAGTTATTGGCCATTATGGAATGCGTCAAACATTTTCATAAATACTTGTATGGTCAGAAATTTCATCTCAGAACTGACCATGGTGCGTTAAGGTGGTTACTCCAGTTCAAAAATCCAGAGGGACAAGTAGCACGTTGGATCGAACGGTTGCAGGCGTACGATTTGGACATTGAACATCGAAAGGGTACTGCACATGGGAACGCTGATGCATTATCGAGACGACCCTGTGAAGTTGAATGCAAGCATTGCAGTCGTCAAGAAAATAAGGAGAACATCATCGATGTACGATTACTACAAGTGCTACCTGACAATGAATGGACAGCTGAAGCCATAAGAAAAGATCAATTAGAAGATCCGGATATTGCACCCATCATCGAGTTCAAGGAAAAGGGTTGCAAACCAGTATGGGGAGAAATTTCTGATAAAACTCCAACTTTGAAGGCGTACTGGGCGCAATGGGACAGTCTCCAGTTAGAGAATGGATGCCTAAAGAGAATATGGGAAAGCTCAGATGGCAAGATAAAGCAATCCCTTACAGTGGTACCAAAAGGGAAAATAGAAGCAGTACTGAAGGAGTATCACGAAGGAACGAGTGGAGGTCACCTTGGGATCAATAAGACTCTTGCAAAAATACGAAAACGGTTTTACTGGTCAGGGACTCGGCAATCAATTGTGGAGTGGTGTCAAAAATGCGATAAATGTGCGGCGGTGAAAGGACCCGTACGAAGAAGTCATGGAAAAATGAAGCAATACAATGTAGGTGCTCCATTTGAAAGGATCGCAATGGATGTAGCGGGACCATTTCCAACAACTGATAATCAGAATAAATATGTGCTTGTGATCATGGACTACTTCAGTAAGTGGCCGGAAGTGTGTGCGATTCCCAACCAGGAAGCAACCACAATCGCTGAAGCTGTGATAAATAATTGGATTAGCCGCTATGGAGTTCCTATGGAGATCCACACCGATCAGGGACGGAACTTCGAGTCAGCTGTATTCCAGGAAATTTGTCAAATGCTGGGGATTAACAAAACGAGGACGACAGCTTCACATCCACAGTCAGATGGGATGGTTGAGAGATTCAATGCTACTTTGGAGGAATTTCTAGCAAAAGTGGTCAGTAAGAATCAACGTAACTGGGATCAACACATTCCTTTATTTTTGATGGCATACAGATCAGCAGCTCATGACACCACGACCATGACACCAGCTCAAACTATTTTTGGAAGTGATTTAAGACTTCCTGGTGACTTCAAATTTGGAGCGGTACCATCAACATCATTGTCTGCGCAAGAATACGTCAACCGAATCAGGAAGAACCTTGAGGATATTCACAATCTTGTTCGGCAGAAGATACAACTGACCAGTGGTAAAATGAAAGCCCGATATGATATACGATCTAATAATAAAGGTTTCGAAGAAGGACAATTAGTATGGCTACACAACCCACAACGAAAACGAGGGTTATCACCAAAACTGCAAGCTGCATGGGAAGGACCTTACAACATTATAACGAAGTTGAATGACGTAGTTTATAGAATTAAGAAAGGCCATCGAGGCAAAGCGAAAGTAGTACATTTGGAAAGATTGGTCTTATACAAAGGAGAGCTAGATCCTGTTCGGGACGAACAGGCTTAAGTGGAGGGTATTGTTACGATTGCAGAAAAATCTAGACGATTACAGAAAGATCTAAACGATTACGGTCACTTCCAGGAAAATAAAATCAACAAAACACAACAGAAAGTGAATGAAATAGTGTTGTTGTTGTTGTACATGTTCTTAGAATTAAGGTCTATTTGTTTTATGATTTTATAAATCAAATCAACGTAACGTAAAATAATCGAATATTCTAATATTTTCTCAAGGTTTCTAAAAAGCTACCTAGAAATTTCTAGAGATTAAGCAGAAGGTATATAAGGAAATTGTTTCTTGTAGTTTTTAATTAGTTTATTTTAAACCTGCGATTGTGAAGTTAAAAATTATAAAAGTGATCTTTAAATTAGTTTTTGTGTAAAGTTTTTGTAAATAAAGTTATAAGTGTTATTAAATAGAAATATTTTGTGTATTATTTTGAACGTTGTGAATTGAAAATTTCTACAATAAACCGTTGGAGTTTCGAAGCTGTTGGAAGAATATTCTAGTTGGGAATATTGTTTGCTGTATTGTTTTCCTGTTGTTGTGGAACAGTTAAGGTGTTGAATACTTAATAAAACCTGGTGTGTTTGCTTACTAATCAGTGATCGAACTCACAAAGAGATTGGGAATTGCGTTTATCGAATTGTGAGTTAGGCCAATTCGAAGGAAGTTTGGAAAAACGTAACAATATTTATTTATCAATTCTTTAGAAAAAAACATAAGACCACATAAAAAATATTACGTCCATCAACAATGAAATTAATTTAATATTTATATCAGACTAGAAATATTTAACCTTTAAGAGTTTGTCAGCCTACAGCCGAAACTGCAAAACTTTAAAATTCTTTTCAATTTAATTAAGTTTTTCAGTTTTCCAAACAACTTACGAGTATATACATATTGTAACGTTTCTTAACCAAGTTACAATTATTTAGTTTGATCAATAAATCAGGAAATTAAAACACAATGGATTTTCTAAACGTTATAATTTCGTTCAAGATTTTATTATAAAAATATTTCTTCTACTACTATTCCCCTTAATTGTTCTTGTACTAACAATAATTCACTACTTATAATTCTATTACAATTGCTCACAATATCACTTTTAACTGTTCACTTACGATAATCTTTTACTTATAAAACTCTATTACACTTATAGTCATTTCTAACAATTATCTTATTCAAGTTGTAACACTTAATTTTAACTCGCTTATATCACTGTTAAAAATTTATACTTTTTCTATCTCTGACAATTTTATACTGATCCTATCCTCTAACACAATCTCTTATATATACTACATGAAATAGCCTCGATATGTCTACAATATTCTAGAACACAAACCTTTTATCCTTCCTTTATCAACACAAACATAATAACACGATCTTCATATATTGACACATAGGTGTGAGATCTATTCTTTTCAATTTGTTTATTTACCTATTCTCTAATAGATTGCGTTTGCCTTCTTATAGGATAAACAAAAACTTCCTATTACGTGTCTACTTTGCTTACGTTATATTTTCTTTTATCGATTTTTGTATTTTTATATTTCTTTAGTGGAACTATTTTCTCTAAAGAGTATTTTCTCAAAATATGTTCTTTTGTGTTCTATCGTATACCATAATCGTCACAATAAATAATTTAAAGAAATAATAAGTTTTAATCAACAAGTAAAAAGAAAAACTTTGACAAATCTATCAACGAAATCGAAAAAACTGCAAAACTTTGTATATAATATGAAATCGTTTGACTTGAATTTTCCTAATCATTTTCTTTATAAGCTTTGAAAGCAACAGGTAGAAGATGGATATATATGGAAACATTTTATTTCAATCTGATAATATGAAAGATAATATAAAATGTTTGTCTGTAGATTTATGATAAAACGCCTTTTCTTGGAAGTATATTCTTATTATTTCATTAAGCAAATTTTATTATATTAGATTGATGGATGATTAGCTTCTGTTTGTTCATTTGATGCAGATGGATGTTGTTTTTGATTAGAATTTTTTTGAATGTTTTTTTAATAAGAGTTGATTTAAATCGTATATTAAATAAAATTTGAGATTTGGAAACAAACAATAGAAGTATATTGCAGATGAATGAATATTTTAATGCAGCATGTCTTAACTGCTCAGGACTCAGGAGTGCTATTAACATACAACTTAAGGTGGTTGGTCTTAAAACTTAATAGATTTCATTTTTTTAAACGTTAAACTTCAAGAATTAAGCAAAACTAAGAATTAGAACATCTACAGTTTACTAGTTCACTCTGTGAAAATCAAATTATCTATAGCAATACAAAGTTTCGGGAATGATAGGATAGTCAGATTTGCTTATTTTTTGCTTTAAGAATAAATAAATAAACAATAAAGGGCGGGTAGAACCTCACCAAGAAAATGCAATTAATTTGTTACGATGCTGCGCTCGTGATTCCTTTATTTAATATAACTTCGACAACATATTAAACAAACTCGATTTTGAATTTTGATTGGCTTTTTTTTTTTTCAAAAATTTTTCAAAAATGTTTTTACTAATTATTTTCATTAAAGTTATAACATAACACACAAACAAAAACTATTTTTATTGAATCGGTATAGCCTTTCTTGAGCAATTTAATTTCAAAGTTACATCGGCTTGGCAGAAATTTTCATTTTTCATGCATGTTGGGGCGCCCCATACTATATGCCAAGTTTCGGAAAAATCAAAAATGGTCGAATTTCGACTTTTTCACCTGTGTAGATCACGTTTTTCATCAATAATGAGTCAAATATGGCAGTAGAGAAATTTATGTTACGTAAATAAATAAGTGATGATGCAGTTGCATCTTCGAAATAGTGAAGAGTGATCGCCTCGGTGGCGTAATTGATAGCGTATCTGCCAATAGATACTGTCATTAAATTCGATTCCTATATAATGAAGTGGGAAATCAGTAAATTGAAAGTGCTAGAAACAAATTGAAGTTTTGACAATCTTTTTACTATAAATATTCCAAAAAAGAGTATTTCGTCTGGTGAAATTCTCACTACAAGATATGCTGTTAAAAATCCCGTTACATTAAATGAAAAAATATGCAAAAAAAATTGTTTTTCTCTTTGTTTAAATTAGTTTTTAAATTCTTTTAGTGTAGAAATAATTATTCATGTCGCAGCTGACAGCTCTGACAAGGCAAGTCCAATCGAGAAAACCTCAAAGTGGGAGGTCATATTTTTCCGAGTCCGAGTATTTTATGTCTGACTAATGTTTTAATATAGTTTGAGAGGTCTTCTAATTTAAAGAATTTATTTAGTTGTGAGAAACGTCCGCTTATTTGAACATACTTTTAACATAACAACAAAATGTATGTATGTTGAAACAAAAACTGTGAATAAAAAATTAAACATCTTATAAAAACTTTCCAGCTGTCGGCACAATTTTAATGTAACGATAACCTAAATATTTCTTTGATACTTAAAGTTCAAAGTGCGTTTTTTGAAGGTACAACTTTTTTAACTCATCGTTTCTTTTCACTATCGTAAATTATAAATATCTCCGTACGTGTAGACTGTAGACGTATGTAAGTACGTACATATATAACAGTTTCAACATTTTGTTGTAAAAAAAAAACAAGATTTACAGGAGCACGTTTTCGCATTTTAGTTCTTCATGATAGGGTAAAAAAAACTAAATCCCCAAACAGTCATAATAAGAAGTCTTATCGTTCGTTTTCTTGCTGAATGTTCAAATAGGTTTTACTTAGTTCTCCTTTATTATATTTTTCTTGAACTACTTTATCGTGATAAATATTTAAGAGTATTATCGTTATGCTTTTTTTGGGTAAATAGTTTCGGGTTTCTTTGTATAATATTGTGTTATTTTGATTATTATTGAGCTGTTAAAATTTGTTATTTGTTTTTATTTTGGCAAACAAAGTATCTCTTTTTTAAATCTATATGAAAATATTATTAAATTTTTTATGTGAAGGTTTTCAATTAAATAGGCTTACTACAAATTTGGAGGATTTCTTGGGTTTGAAATATTAATGGTGTTAGTAAAATGCTAATGCCTGACATCAGAATGAGCATGAGTCTTCAAATCTCATAGAATCTCAAAACAATCTAGTAATCTTAGAAACATATAAAATTAGTTATCGTATTATAAATGGTTTGTAATTTTTTGAGTAATGATATTTGAATTAAAAGGAATTATATATATGCAAATGAATTCTCATAAACAAATTTGTTTAAAATTTTAAACAGCTAATATTCAAAATTCTGCTTTATAACAGAAAGCCGCATATCCAGAACCAAGGATCGCGATTAAAACTTCCGCATAGAATGGTGACAATGTTCAAATAAAAAGAACATAATTTGGTACTGCGCTAAAATAACAACACAAGTTCATGAGACATACGAAATTATCAAATGCAATGGTAATAGGTTGGCTTTCACATTAAAGCTTCTTTATTAGGGATTATTGTTTTTGTCAAAAAAAGACGAAACCGAATTTGCAACTATGTTAAGTCAGTAATTTTTTCATAAAAGTTCTTTATTTAATGTCAGGAAAGTTCTCTACTTAGATTAATTTTCGCTCATTCAAAAAACTATTTCATGATTATTATTCACACATTCATTTTATTCATTCATTCAAATGAAGAGCAAAAGTCTCAGGATTTATACCTAATGTTGCGAAATTTAATAGAATTTTACTAAATTTGAAATATTTATTAAAATTATTATTAACACGCTCAACAAATATTCAGATAAAAGTTTTCAAATTTTTGTTTTTAAGATTTTTATTTTCATCTTTAAACAATTAAAAAAAATAAAACAAAAAACATTATATGTAATAATTAAAATTAAAAAAACCCCAAAAACTTTAATGTTAAATCAAATTTTTTTGTTCTTTTTTCTTAAAGAAAACTTAAATTGTTTTGTTTTTTTAAATTAAATTTATGATGAAGAAAATTACGTGAACGAATTTTAGAATGATTTCAACAATGTTTAAGACAGAATATTAATGAGACAGTAAATAATATCAAAGAGTTACTTCCGTCTCTTTAAAATCTAAACATTAGATACTTGAAAAAATTTCCAGAATCTCACCACTATTGACGCCTAAATTAGCAAAAATGCTGTGCGGACTTGAACACTATTATGGCGTTTTCAAATATTATTTTTTCTGAAAGTATGTTGATTTAAGGCTTTTGTCACAAAATTGGACAGGAGAGGGAGGTGCGTTCCATGAATTTGTTGATTTGTATATTTGTTGATTTAAAAATTCTAAAAAATTTTGTAGGCATATTTTTATATCACTACAGGATTTGTTCTTGAATTGATTTTCTTTGAAATTTTATTTCAACACGAATTGCATAGCCACTCACCCTTGTCAGTGTCATAAAGATTTATTTTAATTTTTACTGTTGTTGTTAATGTTTACTTTAACTTAGTATACAACAATATGAAGGCGATACCATTCGGATTGTCAGATCAATGAAAGCAAATTGAGTAAAAACCATTTTTCTCGTTCATACCACACTTAGATATGCACTTTGACCTTTACGAAAATAATATTGAAAGGGAATTGAAGACACATCTTTATGAATTTAAGATTATTTTCATAAAAAGTAAAAGCAAAATATTTTTTCGTTATATCCTTTTTTGTTTTGAAACTTTTTTTCACTGTATCCTTATAATAATGTTGTTTTTGTTTCTTCAACTTTATATGAAAAAAACAGTCGTTGAAATTTTCTTACAGAATTTAAGATTTTTAATAAAAGGGTATTGCGTGTTTTTAATACACTTAATGTTTAAGTATGTGAAATGGCGAATGGGAGTTCCTTTTATATGTACTTGTATGTAGTTAATCGAATATAAATTGTTAAATAATAAAAAAATCGAGACAAATTGTGAATTTAACTAAGCTTATCTGATACAATCTGTATTGACGATATTTGTACATACATAAAACACGGTTGAAAGTTGACACTTTGTGTAACATATTCTAATATTCTAGAAATTGATTTTAACTTGAAATCGTTGGTTGGTGCTCCTATATTTGTTGAATTTCGTTTTACTTGCCTCTATATTAAATTGTCTCTATTTAAACTCTTGCCCAGCTTCATAAATAGATTATTGCTTTCTTTATATATTATATAAATTCTAAGTGTTTTTCTAATTGTGCTAATTGAACATCATTAATTCATTCTGCTATCCCTGATGGTTTTATTTGTACACTAATAGTAACTGCTAAGACCCCTAGAAAAAGACACTACACGAACAGTTTTAATTATTTAAATGTAATTAAATTTGTTTTATAGGAATTTTTTTTTTTTTTAAATAAAATGTGATGTGTAGTAGGCATTACACAACAACACATAAAAACCTTTTAAGACCAAGGTCCCACAACAACATGCGTTCAAAGGATGTTAATGGACGCAAATGTGTTTTTTTTTTAATATTTTTTTGTTAAATAATGGATAACTAAACCATAAATCCTATCACATATAAAAACATAGGCCAATATTTCGTGATAGGATAGGGAAAATAAAAATAAAATAAGAGATAAAAAGCAAGTTTGTTTTAAAAATTTGCAGGAACAAAACTAAAATTGGTTTGCCAATAGTCCAGCTAATGGCATAATCCTTGATTATGGGACGCAGTATATTTTTCAATGATTAAAGCTCAGATATATAGTTATATGAAGGCTCGTTTCTTCGAAAAAGCTACAGCGTTCCAGCATCAAGGAATATTCATTAGCTAAGATTGAGAGTGCTACCGTTGACTGAATACAGTTCATCCGCCAGCACCCCTAAGATATCACCTTGGCTAGTGATATCTCACTGCTATTGCCAGTGGTATGCGATATCTCACGTTAACTCATATGCCAATATGAGCAGGGACTGGAGTACGCGGGGTTGTCACACCAGTGGATCAAGAAATAGAAAAAAATTAACAAATTAATGAAAACTGATCCCTCCATGCGTAAACTAAATGAAATTATAAATCTCAAATAAATAAAACTTATCGCAATTTTTTTGGCTGTTTTGTTGTTTTTTAATTTTTTTTAACGAATGGAAAGTTGAGGAAGATGAAGAAGAATGTAATGGAAGAATAGAATTTTAAACAATAAATCCTATCACATAATAAACTATGACATATAGGCTCAATCGATCACCATAACCAATTTTTAGCGTAAATGCACATCTGTCAACTTAGGTTACACTTTTAAAGTATCTAACTCCCCTAGATGGATTTGAAATTTAATCACAAACATTTTTCATTTTTTTTTTATGATCATTAGAGCCGGAAATATTTCAAAAATAGTGAAGCGACCTACTCAAAAAACACCAAAAAAACCAGTTTTTGAGGCACTTCCGGACCTCCAAATTTGCTAAATAATTACATGCCCACTAACTTTTATGTCCTTAACATAAAACAAAAAAAAATTCAACTATGCTCGTACATCAATATAAAATGCTAATATGACTCCACTATTATAAAAAAATTGAAATCTGAACTAAAGCACGCTATCTTCATCGTAAGATTTGTATTGAATTCCTAAGACTGTGTTTCAACATATTCTAAATTAAAATTAGGTAATTGCTAATTTTAATTTAGCATATATTTAAATATATTAAATTAAAATTATGTTTTTTAATCAAATTCGTTAACTTTTTATATATCAGCAAACTGGAATCTAGAATTAGTAATAATTTTGAGGATAAAGCTTACAATAAAGAGGGCAAGCTTTAGTTTAGATTTAAATTTCATAAGTTTGTTGAATTAATTATATAATCAACAAAGTATTGATTTAATTTTGTGCATTTGTTACAAAAAATTTTGTGTATAACTAAGCGTGAACTGCTTTCCAAACGCGAGTGATTGCAGCACGAGCTACGCTCTTGCTTGGAAAACGCGTACGCACTAATTATATCATTTGCTATACAATACATAAACTATTTTAGTAAAAAATGAGAATTCTAATAAAATCAAGTAAAAAAGCATAAATTTTACGTTTAAATACATAAAATATTGTCAATCACCTTTCCTATAATTTAAAATTTTAAGAAATCGGTAAAAATGTATTTCTTTTTATTGATGATGTGTTCGTGATGTCTTAATGATAAACAGAGAAAAACGATGTTGATACGGTTAAATTTTTAAATATGTTTTAGTTGATGATATTTATTACTTCGTTTGTGATTTACCTTGGTAATAGCGGGTCAAGCTGATACCAATACCAGAACGGTATTTTTACTTTCTTTGAAACCCTCAAAATCAATGATATATGTTAGCGCATTAGTCGCTTTTTTATTATTTTTGCTTATTGCTTAATGTTAACTAAATGTTATAGTTTAAATTAATAAAATTGTTTAAATAAAAATTAATTAAAATTTTCTTAAAATTAAGTAAATCGTATTACTATATTTTATTTATTTCGTCAGCTTGCCGCAAAATAATCAAACGATATTTCATTACACAAACATTACCCACAGCTAGCTGGTAATTATAATCAAAAATTCACATAAAAACAATATTGTAATTCTGTCAATCAATCAACAACAACATGAGACTATACTTCAAAGTTCAGTAAAATTATAATGGGTTGGGATGTCATAATCATATAATATTTCAATAACTCAATGATATACGTTTTCCTTATTATTATATGCTTTCACATTATTATCACGACTTAATAAAATAAACAAATAAACGTTTTTGATGTTGAATTATAAAATATGTATACGAGTATTGTCACAAGGAAACAAATATTTATTGATTATATTTTAAGAACTTTGTTTAATACAATAAGCTGAAAAGTATATATCTGCGTAACACAAAATGTAAAATTTTTCTAAATAAGCACATATCATCCACAAACCTCCACGATACACTTTGAGATGATTATTTTACCCGAAGCGGTTTTTCCTAAGTTAATCAAGATTTTTCAAGAATCAAAAGTGCCAGATGAAACAATCCCCAATAATTTCAAAAGCGTTCCTCAACACTTCACCTCAGAACGCATTGATGTATTAAAGATTTTGAAGCCTGTCTATGTGTTATTACAATACATATTGTAATCCCGATTACACAACAATTTGTAATAAAAACAATAAAAAGTAAAATTCAAGTTTATGCTGTATTGTAAATAAAATTTACATCGAAAAAGATTAAAAGTTAATTCGATAATGAAGATGAATAAAAGTGATCGTATATAAGAATAATATTGCGTTATCTACTTAATCCCATTTTAACTACTTCAATAGGAAATTTCCCTAATTTGAATAAAATTCTGTATCGAACAAATGAAACCTAAGCTCTTAATAAACGATTCCTTTTATCATTTTCTAAACTCTTCTTGGTGTTGTTGCTAATAAAAAAAATACTTTTATTTTTCTCACTTCAATTTTAGCTCCTAACATCTATCAAAAGATTATATTGTATCATTGTATGAATAAATTTTACTCAAAGCTTTTATGCTTTTAACATATAATAATCTAATTATTCTCAAAAGTTATCTTATCCTTTTTAATGGTTTTTTATTGAAACGAATATTTTCTTTAGCTTTTCAATTATATCGTGTTAAAATAAATTCGTTGTTTTATTATTGCACAACCTATTTTTAATGAAGTGGAAAACCAAAATCTTTTTTTTTGTTATTTAATTTTTTGAGTCTTTTATTTTTCTAACCAGATTACATAATTCAGATAACCAAAAATCAAAAAATTGTTCTTCTGGTAAATATTAGGAAAGGTTTAATGAAGTTTGATATATTGGGTTTTCTTCTTTTAATCAAAAATATGGATATTTTTGTATTTGTCTATCTTTTTATACAAAAAGAATGTTTGTTGAATATAAATTATTGTGTGTTTTGGGGGTAAAAAATCAGCACGTTGAAAAGTCGTGATCGTTTTTACACTGAAAAAAAAATTGAAGTTCATGACAACCTCATCTCGAAGTTGGCAGTTTATTATTCATGCAAAGAAAAATTAATTGCAAACAATTTCACTGTGATTGGGACAACTACACGATAACACTTTCCTAACAACAGAATGAGGTTTATTTAAAATATAAAGTGTTATATCCAATATAACAGTACTTGAATAACGATAATAACTATTTCCCTGAAAAAAATTTTCTTTGGCCTTATATCATGAATTTTTCATTTTAAAGTTTAAGTATTTGAGATTAATTGAACTATATTTTATTTTGACATAAATATTTCGTGTGATTGTCTCAACTTCATCGATTTATAATTGTAGAGTTGTTGAAGCAATTTCGTAGTTTGATTCGCCATATGTGACCTCACGGTGAGGTTGAGACAATTGCATTTCGATTGGAAATAGGACATGTTTTTTTCAGTGTACTGTTCTGCTTTTTAAAAGAACAATATTGGTGAGAGTAAGACATATATTTTTTGTAACACATGAAACAAAAATATCCAATTTTGTTCTAAAATAAAATTAACGAAAAATATATATGTCGCACATATGCCTAAAAAATATTTTTCATAATTCGAAATAGTATTTTGTGCACGCGACAAAAATATGTCACACATCAAAAAAAGCCCACAAAATATTTTTCATTATATCTATTTTCTTATAAACTGCAAATCCTATGGACATGAGTTTTATAATTAATTTAATTTTATGGCTGCAAAATTGCCTTTTTGATTTGACAGAGTAGATTTAAGAGAAATCGTCAAGCACTCTTCTCCGTCTCCAAATTATAAAAAACACATACTTTTCTTATTTAATTTATTTATTATAAAATATGCTCTACTTTTTAACAAAAATCTTTTACTAGTTTCAATCTTCAGGATCATCTTCAGAAAGAAAATATTTTGTACATTTTTTCAATTTCTTCAAAAAATTTCCGAAATCGAAGCTAGTAAAAAAATATTGCCACGCTGATGCATAGGCTGACTTCACCACAGCTCTGGAAAATTAGTGTTGAGTGATATAGAATGAGCTAATATCCATCAAATACTTTAATTAAAAGCTACCCAATGTTATAGACTTCACGTAGTTCTAATTATAAAAATATTAAAGAAAGCAGTAGTATCCATACAAACACAAATTCTGTTGTACGAGAAAAAGCAAAAAAAAAATTTCACTTCCGGTTAACAAACCAGAAGTTAGGATACAGAACTGTTGTGAACCGTACTAAATGTTTATGTACTAAGATTCATCCAATTCGATTATCAAGTACAGATGTAATTTTGAGCTTTTGAAATAACAAGTGCTCGGAGGACCCCCTACCACTTTGTTCACTATCGCTAAAAAAACTAATCAGTTCCTTGCCATACATATTTGCATCTTTTTGCGAAGTGTCATCAAAATTACTTAACGAACGAATGTTGTATGCTCCCAACAAACATTGAAACAATAAACAGGTGTTCGGGAGGACCCACACCACTTATCCCAATATTGTCCAAAAACTAATCAGTTCTTTGTCATTTAAGTCTCCATTTTTTTTCAAAGTGTCAGTAAAATTGATAAATGAATGAAGTCTGTCTGTATGCTCCCAACAAACTTTAAAAACAAAGTGTGAAAAGTCAGCGGTTGTATGGTGGACCTCCCGCCACTTTGATCAATGTGTTCCAAAAGATGATAATTATTTTCTAAGTTTTCTTTTCCATAAGTTTCATCATAATCACTTCATTATTGTAGGCTGTAGTGTGCATAAAGACACTGAAAAACTTCCAAAAATTAAAAACAAAAATTTTTACCGGAAGTAAAAAACCGGAAGTTGGGATGCAGAACTGTTGTGAACCGTACTAAATGCTCATGTACCAAGTTTCATCCAATTCGATTATCATTTACAGATGTTATTGTTATCATTTACAGGTGTTATTGTAAAAAAAACAGGTGTATGCGGACACCCCCGACCACTTTGTTCACCATCGCTCAAAAACTAAGTAGTTCTTTGACATACATGTTTGCATATTTTTACAAAGTGTCATCAAAATTCGTTCATGAACGAATGTTGTGTGCTCCCATGAAACATTGAACAAATGGTGACACAGTAAACATGTGTTTGGGAGGCCCCATACCACTTATCCCAATATTGTCCAAAAACTAATCAGGGGCCCTATTCCCGAAAACATAAATCTCATCACAATATTGTAAATTCACACAATAATCTGAATTTCGTATTATGTAACACCAATTTGGTGAAAATTCAACACAATATTGTGAATCTGACAAGAACAATAAGTTATAGTTACTGTCAAAATCACAATTTTGCTTTATGTTTTGTATGTTGACTTTTTTATCCAAATTTCATCGATTGGCGTAAAAATCAATTTATAACGCAAAATTAAGTCTTTAATATTTAATAATATTAAATAATCATATTTTTATATAAATATCATTAAAACATATTTTTATTTTATTTTGCATCTTTCAAGATTAAAATTGTTAGTTGTCAAAAGTACGAATCTAGTACCAAAAATCTGTTATAATTTTGTAAAAATTTGTTATAATTGATTTGTGTTGGTTTTTGGTTTTTTATACACAAATATGTGTTACAGAATACCTTTTTTATACAAAGTTGTTAAGCATTTTGGTGATATTAACAATATTTTCGATTCACAAATATGTGTTCGGGAATAGGGCCCAAGTTCTTTGTCATTAAAGTCTCCATCTTTTTCCAAAGTTTCATTAAAATAAATTAATGAATGAAGTCTGTATGCTCCCAGCAAACTTTAAAAACAAAGTGTGAAAAGTCAGCAGTTGTATGGTAGACCCCCGCCACTTTAATCAATGTATCCCAAAAGATGGTAATTATCTACTCACACTAATTGGAACCTTTTCCATAAGTTTCATCATAATCACTTCATTATTGTAGGCTGTAGTGTGCATAAACACACTGAAAAAAATTGAAAATTTATAAAAAAATTTTTTTACCGGAAGTGAAAAATCGGAAGTTAGGATGCAGAGCTGTTGTGAAAAAACTGTTGTGTTGAAAAAATTGTGACACAGTAAACAGGTGTTCGGGAGGACTTCCACCACTTATCCCAATATTGTCCAAAACTGTAATCAGTTCTTTGTCATTTAAGTCTCCATCTTTTTTCAAAGTGTTATTAAAATAAACTAATGAATGAATAGATCGGGTAATGCATGTTTGCAGTACTGGCCCAATAACAATATCCAATTAATGCTAAACATTAACGAGCCATTGATATACCATATAAAGTAAAGTGTACTGGCTATTTTCTATAAACCGTAGATTGGTCAATTTATGATTCCAGTAATGGCCCAATAAAAATATTCAAGTACTGCTAAGGGCAATGCTTGGCCATTCAAAAGTAACTGTATACTGGCTCTTTTCTGTAAACCATAGATCAGCCGATGAATGGTTCTAGTACCGACCCAATAACAATAGCCATGTTCTGTTAACCATTAATGGACCAGTGCTTGGCCGTATTTCGAAGTCTGGTAAACTCTGCTTGGGTTTTTACCGGATAACACTACAGTCGATAAAATAATTGCCAAAATGTTTTCTTTTTCCGATAATCAAACATATTTCGATTTAGAGGCAAAAAAGTATATAAATAAATTTGTTTATGTATTTGTTTGTAATATTATTATTGTTTCATTAAATTATGATTTTTATAGAAAAAATATTTATTAATAATAGTCTCATGCTTATGTTAGTGTTAAGATGTTGAAAGTAAATCACAATCTTCGTTCGTTGGAATCTCCAATTCTTATTCTCAATAAAAACCTGTTTTTCAATGAGTAATTCACAGAATATGTTTCAATATTTAGTACAGATGTTAAAATATAAAATTTTCAACATATTATATTCACATTTAGTAATGCATAATTAAATTGATGAAAAAACACATGAATTTTTCATATACTAAACTTTAAAAAATCGTATAAAAAAATCCATAAGGAATCTCTCACTTTTTAATTTTTAGTTTCATAGCTGCATGTGTTTACTTTAAAATTTGTGAAAAACAAAAAAAAAACAGGACGATTTTTGAAATATGAGCTTTGAAGTAAACCAAGGTTTAACGCACCACCTAGTGGAAAAGAGAAAAATTATTAATTTCCAACTTACAAATTTCGATTATTCAACTATTTTTCTCTTTATTTGCAAAAATATACGTAAATCGCATGAAATTTGTGGCACCTATTAACAAAACATTGACACCATTACCAAAACTACGTGAAAAAGCCTCAAAAATTCAACCGCGCATAACTCCGATTCAGAGTACTCAAAAAATAAAAGCAGTAATTACTTTTTTTCTTTCGTCAATACCAACAATATATCAAAATTTCAGATTTTTTAAAAATAGTCGATTTTTTTCGATGTACGTTTACCCAGGGGCCCTATTCCCGAACACATAAATGTCATCACAATATTGTAAATTCACACAATATTGTGAATTTCGTATTATGTAACACCAATTTGGTGAAAATTCAACACAATATTGTGAATCTGACAAGAACAATATAGTTACTGTCAAAATCACAATTTTGCTTTATGTTTTTTTGTGTGTTGACTTTTTCATACAAATTTAATCGATTGGCGTAAAAATTAATTTATAACGCAAAATTAAGTCTTTAATAATATTAAATAATCGTATTTTTATGTAAATATCATTAAAACATATTTATTTATTAAATATATTTTTATTTTCTTCTGCATCTTTTTAGATTAAAAAAGTTAGTTGTCAAAAGTAAGAATCTAGTACCAAAAATCTGTTATAATTTTGTAAAAATTTGTTATAATTTGTTTGACACAAATATGAGTTACAGAATACCATTTTTAAACAAAGTTGTTAAGCATTTTGGTGAAATTGACAATATTGTCGATTGACAAATATGTGTTCGGGAATAGGGCCCCTGTAACCAAATTTTTTCTTTCAGTATAGAAGAAATATACGCCTTTGGGGCTGAACTAATAAAGTGTAATGGAAGCATCGCACAAGGTTTATTGCAGAGTGTCAATTTGACTTATTTTCTAATCCTGCATGAAGTACAAATGTTTCACCAAATTACTCTGTATGTATAATTGATATCACTTTTTTAATCAATCTTACAATCATCACAAAAAGTATCAATCAATAAAAACACGTGAAATTTAAATACAAAGAGATGTCATTGGCACGAACATTAAAGTTGCCAAGAACTTTATGTTTAATTATTCAAGCATATAATTAAAATTAAATAGTTAATAATCCCCATTACGGCTTTATTTGTTTAATAAAAGAAAAGAATATCAATTAAATATAATTAGTTTTATGAAATTTTTATTGATTTCTAAAGCAAATGGAAGAAGCACAATTAATCTTTTTTGTGTTAATGTATATTATGAACAACAACGATTTAGAAAATTTTTGTTTGCTATATACGTTTTACAAAAAAGTCAAGTCTTGTCTTATAAAAACATCGTGTAATAATCTTTTCTTTACGTGAAATGCACAATTACGTGTTCAATTACATTATATTGGTTTTCTATGAATCGATAATAACACAAAGCTAAAAAATGATTTGGATAATATGATGATATAATAAAATGATTTGCGTATGATCTGACGATCAGATATTCTTATGATCTGATGATCTGTTGATCTGATGATTTGCTGATCTGTTGATCTGATGATCTGATGATCTGAAGATCTGATGATCTGGTGATCAAATGATCTGATGATCTGACGATCTGATGATCTGATGATCTGATGATCTGGTGATTTGATGATCTGATGATCTGATGATTTGATGATCTGATGAACTGATGATCTGATGATCTGTTGATCTGATGAGCTGACGGTCTGATGATCTGATGATCTGTTGATCTGATGAGCTGATGGTCTGATGATCTGATGATCTGATGATCTGATGATCTGATTATCTGATGATCTGATGATCTGATGATTTGGTGATCTGATGATCTGGTGATCTGATGATTTTTTTTTCCTGATGATGTGACGATCTGACAATCTGATGCTCTGATGATCTAATGATCTGATGATGTGATGATCTGATGATCTGATGATTTGATGATCCAATGATCTGATGATCTATTGATGTAATTATATAAGAACTAAAGGAACTAATAGAGGAATTGTGAAAGTTAAATCACAAAAAACTTAGATTTTTAACAATTTAGATTCATAACAACATCTATCTAAAAATATAAAAAATATCAAATCAGATAATAGCAGCAAAAAGATGAAAATGAAAGCGGCAAAATTTTGTCCATTGATAATCCCACCACCATTTATAATCCCACTACCGTCATCAAAAGCTCCGCAAATATTTTTGAATCAACTTACTTAAAACCATGTATGTACTATGATAGCTTTCAAAATCTCATTATCAACCAAATCATTTATATTTTAGAATAAAACATTTTCAAAGAAACATTTTCCTATTTCTTAAAAAACAAAATTGGTAGTAAAAATAATCGATCCGTTTGACCAGTTTAATTTTCATTCGATAATTTTGTTAACGACCTAAACCCTTTCTTTTTAAAATGTGTATTAACGAATAACGTTCTAGATTGAAAAAAATACACTATAGCAAAGTAATAAACACGACATTAATTAGGATTTTAGTGTACAACAATAATAACCCCAAGCCTTTAAAAAAATACAACAATCTTTGTCTTTAATTTATTTAATTACTTTAAATTTTAAAATCCATTTACTCTTTATAATATAATACACATGAAGCTTTTAATAATCTACAAGTAATTCTTCCGAATATATTATGTTATTTTTCAGTTTTGTAGATAATATCTTTGCTGTTCTATGACTATTTCATGCTTAGAAGTTAACCCTATTCAGTTTTGAATACAAAAAAACGTTTAGATTTTGATGTAATAAATTCCTAACGTCAATTTGCCAGTTTTTTAATCCTTTTCATTAAATTGAACAAATTAAAATTTTTAAATTTGTGTACCATCAAGTTTATATAAAAGCTAATTTATCCCCTAAATATTGGACCTGTTTCATCAACAAACCCTAATAAATTTTCTCAAAATAATGAAACAACATACAATTTATTTATTTACATAGTTTAAAACTCTTATATTTCGGCTTATAAAAACGTCTGTTATAATGAGATAAGATTATGCGTTGTAAATAGTGTTTAATGTTTTATCTAAATAATAAAACTAAGAAAATTAAAAATAAATTTATTTATTAATTTATAGTTAATAAAAATTTGTCACACAAGTGTGAAGTGACCCAAGCTTTAAAAACAAAGTCAAATGGAAACAAACAACGGTCATCAATTGAGCGAAATATACTAATGCGAATGTGAACATTCGTCCATTTATTAAAAATAATTTATTACTATCTTAGGTGAATTATTTATTAAAATAAATATGACGAAACATTTTATTTCTTTTAAACAATAGCATCGTTTTTTTTGTTTGGAAATCTTCAAAATCGTAATGAAATATATTAAATGTTAACATTCCAAAACCATAAAATCTTGGACAAATGGGCGGTGTTTTTTTATGAATATACAATTTAAAAAATATTTAAAGTGGATTTTGTTTAAACAAAAATGTTAATAAACAAATCAAAATGGTGTGAATAAAACCAAGACACCAACCAATAAAAACCAAGACACTTTGTTAAAGTTATTATTATATATTCATTGCCATTGGCCAATAACCATGTGACCATATGATGGACATAAACAAATAGAAATGAAAGTTGCTTCATAAAAAACACGAATAGCGAAGACGTAAACGGTATGTCTTAATAGTTTTTGGTATTACATATATAAATTTTTATACAACAAAAATCTATGATACAGTTTTAAATAAATTAACGTCATATCAATGTTTATTAAAACAGAACCGAAATAAATGTATTACGCACCAGTGCGTAATGCAATTTGTTTTTATAAACTAACTAAAAATAAATCTATGGTAAAAGTCTGTAAATACAATGTAATTAGTTATAGTTTGGTCGTAAAACTTTTTATGTAGGTTAACTAAAACATTGCTTATTGCGTAAAACATTTTATAGTTGATGCAAAATATCTAGGAATAACATGAAATAATTCTGAACATACTAGGATAGAATCATAAACAAAAACTACTGCGTTAAATGGCTCAGCCAACCAGAAAACCGGTGTGTTGATGGTTATTACAATTTCAAGTTGTAAACATAAAACTACTCGTTTGTATTAATATCATAAAATTACTCGATAGTTGTAGATTAACAAAGGTAATTCATATGAAAATCAATGATTCGGTTTTCATCAAAGCTAAAAATACCTATAACAAAAACTTTAAAATATAAACACAATGAATATGAAATTAATAGAAACAAATTAAATATTGTAAAATGAGAATTAAATATCAAGTTTTCGGCAAAATAATTTAATTATAATCAAAATGAAATTGAGTATGAACCAATTCTTTTGTTTCTTTTAATTTTCTATTTTCCAAGAATATTTCTTTTTGATAAATTTGATATGGTTTTATTCCATATGGTAATTATATTTTTGTGGTATTGTTTTATTTTTTTATTTGTTTTTATTTAGAATATTTTGCATAATACAAATCTGATTACCTTTATTTATATTTTAGAGGGGTTAGCTATTAATAAAAGGAAAAAGATTTAGTTCATTAAAGCATTGCCAAATCTGTAAATAAAATGTCATAACACAATATGGGCAGCACAGCCATCAATCAGTAAGGAAATTGCTTTTTAGTTATCGGTTTGACTAATATTAGCGGATAAAGGAGAATTTTGTAATGTGACATTTATTTCTATCATTATATTATATAAGGAAGGAAGTTTTTGTAGTTTTAATAGGCGTGTCCCATTTCTCGAAAATGCCAAATGAATTTGAAATTTTGACGTTTGAAAATAAGTTTTGCAACAAAAAAAACAATGACCCTTTCCACACTTTTATGCATTGCAACATATCACTTCTTCGCTCCTCTCCTCTTTTAACTATATTGGAGTTGCTATATTTGAATTTAGTTTGTATTGGCAAATTATAGCCAAAGAGGTGAGAAACGAAGAAGCGAAGCGTTGCAGTTGCACTGCATACAAGTGTGGAAAGGGCCAATAGAATTATGATGAAAAGCAGAGTTTACTATTTTGAAATAAAATTTTAAGAAATTTTCTTTAAAACATTAAAACTTAAAAATGAGATTTATAATTCAAATAGTTTTAATTGAATTTTTATCGATCGTACAAAAAATTTAATAAGCGTTTTGGGCATTTAGAGTATTGTCGATTTCGGATATCGGAAAAACACTCTTACTACATAATAAATATTATTATATTACTTAATACATATTACTTAATACTTAATACATGAGCAATTTCACGCAAGTTCAGCAAATTTTTGGGAAATTTTGACTTGACCCCTTTTAATTTTGATTATTTTTTGTTTATGGATAGTCTTTCATAAATAAAAAATACAAGTTCTCTTAGAATTTTTTTTTTCGACCAGGGGTCTTCACAGGGTGCCCCTCAATTTTTTGTTATTTTGTGATGTGAGTGCATTTTGACGAGCGATTGTAGAAAAACTACTCAATCGATTTTCATAAATGATATGTCGTTGAATAGGTATTAGAACAAAGTTTTTAAAAATGTACACTGTTAATTTTTTGAAATAATTTTTAACGGTGTAATAAGAAAAAAACGGTGTAATTGTTTTTTTTTTTAAACTAAATTGAAGCTTATTTTATACCTAACCACTTGTGAAAGTTTCGGAAATGCGCTATTTTTTGTTTTAAAGATAAAATTCGTTGTGCATATGACTGTCGGGAATCAGTTATTTTTGTTCTGAAGGAAAATTATAAAAATGGCGATTTTTAGATTCAGATTTTTTTTTATGTTAAATATCAAATATTTTATTATTAAATGAACTTTTTAAAAAGCAATTTCAGTCAAGTTCAGCAAAATTTTGCTGAATAGATAGCCTAGCAGATAGCAAAAAGAATAGATAGATAGCAAAATAGATAGCCTGTGATAAATGAAAAATACGACTTCAAGTAGAATTTTTTTTAAATATAATAATATAAATTATTATATTTTTAAATATAATAATATAATTATAATAACAATATAATTATAATAACAAACAACAGTAATGCAACGCGTCATTTGGTTGAAAAAAGTAAAACTCTACATGAAAATAATTTTCAGCATTCATCTGCGACGGATAAAAGAGGTGTATCCACAGATATAAATGTTGAGGAGCAGTTCTATAAAACTGCTATTAAAGACTATCTATAAACAAAAAATAATCAAAATTAAAAGGGGTCAAGTCAAAACGTTGTTGAACCTTCGTGAAATTGCTCACATAATAAATATTATGTTCTGCTTTATTTTCTTCCACAAAATAGTATATTGTATATTAAAAGCAGAAAGTACTACATTGCTGCTCGTCCATGAAAATCGCAATCATGCCAGAGCAGCAATGTTACTTTCTTTCTGCATAAAGTATACATACTATTATTTTAATGACTTCCGACAAATACGATTAAAGTTGCCAAGGAGGTATTTATTTGTTGTTTAAAAAACGTATCGGACGTCAAGTTAAAATTTTAAATTAATAAGTTTAAAATTTATACAGAGTTTATATCTATTTTTAAATAAAAATAATTTAAAATGAGCAGTAGTGATGAAAGTGATATAATTAGCACTTCACCTCATATAAAAGAAGCAGCCAGCAATTTAACTTTAGATCTGTTGTCTGAAACATCTAAAGTCCGGTATGAAAAAGCTTACCTATTATTTATCAATTTGTGTAAGAACAAAAAAACAGGAAATTTTTATTCTGAAGATGTGTTTTTGGTATATTTTGGTGAACTATCGCAGACAAAAAAGTCTTCAACAATGTGGCCTAATTATTCAATGTTAAAATCAACATTCATCGTTAAAGAAAATTTGGAGCCAAAAAATCAAAAGTTGTCCATTATGTCTTTTGTTTTTACTTTCCGCTTAAGACAGACAGACCTGACAGATAGAAACATTATTTTCTATGACAATCCTTAAAAAATTAAATTACGAAAAATATAATTAATGAAAAACAAATATTATTTGATTTTCAACACAATCTGTCAAAATTTACTCAAGTAAAATAACAGAGTAAATTGAAATTTTTTAGATTTGCATGATTCAATTTCAATTTCATCGTAGAAATGGTCCACGGCAAATATTGGAACTTCATCCAATTTAATTTGAATTAAAAAATTATTAAATCAATTGTTCAATAATTTGAAGTCAATTTTGAGTGAGTTCTTAAATATATTATTTTTCTAGTATATATAAAACGTTTTTGTTGAAACGAACCAATTTTTGTAGTTTATGAAAAATAAAATATAGAATTGCTTTGTGTATTGCTAAAGTAAAATAAAGGTCTTTAATTGGAAAGCAAGAGTTAGTTACTATCTCACATTCAACTAAATAGATATTGACATTCCAGGCAGTATTGTGTGTTAGATATGGACATGTATTAGCTAAATTTATTTGTTCATACATATATTAATTGACTATCCAACCAAACCTAAAAACCTAACCAAAAAAATGCTTGGATTAAATAATGTTCGTAAAAAAATTTCACAAAACTCATATCTGTAAATATATGTATTATGTATGATTTCTTTGAAAATATGTATAAGTTACCTTTTTTGTTCTGAGTCTAATTTGTTGTTTCAATAATTTACACTTTAGGTCGAAAAATAGTAATTTTGCGCCTTGTTATTTCAATAGGAAAAACATAACCTATTTATGTACCAATGGCCTTATGCAGGTTATTAAGCCTGGAAAGCGGCGTAGTCTAGCTCGAGGATGGATGTCGCTTGACGGGCGTAATACCCAGTAACGCCAGTGGTGCGGTACATACAAGATTTTATGGTTCACTTAATAAGCTAAAAACTAAGAAGCAATTTAATTTGATAGTCTATGTTTATATGCAATACTATTTGTTAGTCTATGTTTATATGCAATTATATGTTTATATAAAATACAAATATATCCTAGCATGTCAAGAAAATAAATAGTTTGAATTTTTAAATAATTATTTGTTGTTTGTGCGTTGCTAGCAAACAAATTCTCCTAAAATTTGTAGTGTATGACAAAGAAATGTATGACGTTTAAAATAACTTTCTTTCGCCTACATATTAAAGTGCTACTTTATTACTGTGATTTGCGGCCTTAAAGTGTCACTTTTTAACCATATATTTTGTTGTCATCGTTACGACCGAAAAAGTAAAAGACATTTGTTTTTGTTTAAATTCTATAAAAATAGACATTTTTTATCACAGCTACCTTTCGATTCCAAATTTCCTAATCCAATTAAAATATTTGTTATCCTTTGTTGTCATAGTTATACGATTTGTTTGAAAAGAAATAACAAATATATTAGTCAAAGACTACTTGTTCAATATATTTTTATTTCAAAATATATAAAATTTTTTATTTGATTTAGATTAAACAATTTTTTTAAAAATATTTTACTTGCTTCGAATAAAAAATAGTATATATGATTCACGGACGTAAGCTTTTTTGGACTTCATGTGGGTGCAAATCTCGGCTGGCGCCTCGATTTGCACTCCACATACGTCCAAAAACCTTATCTTTACGTCCTTGCATCATAATGTACTACTTTATTCGCCTACGTATTAAAGTGTTACTTTATTACTGTGATTCGCGCCCTTAAAGTATCACTTTTAACCATATATTTTGTTGTCATAGTTAAGTCCAAAAAAGTAAAAAACATTTGAATTTGTTTAAATTTAATAAAAAATAGTAATTTTTATCAAAGCAACCTTAAATTCAAAATTTCAATATCCAATCAAAATAATTGTTTATTTTTTGTTGTCATTGTTATACGATTTGTTTGAAAAAAAAAAACATAACAAAAAATTTGGCAAAAGGTTGCTTTGATCAAAATACTTTTATTTTAAAAATTATAAAAATTTTAATATTGATTTAGATTAATAGTACATTTTGCTACAAGAGATGAAAACGCCGCTTTTTCGTGAGTGAAAATTTATCCACGAGGCGCGTGGGACAATTTCACGGACGTAAACTGTTTTTATCTCGCGTAGGAAATACAATTTTTTCTATGATAGTAAATATGTAAAAATATAAATGATATTTATTAGAAATTATTAAATTATACACCGACAAAATAACATTTAAAATTCATACTCTATTTTTTCATGGTTGCTTTGTTTTAAAAACTTTGTAAAATTATATGAAAATACCATAGCAACTACAATTTGTTGTTCTCCATTAGTGAACTAGTGGAAAAAAAACATTTTCAGAGGGGATTAAGCTTGCTTGAAAATAGAATTTTCATCTGCTATCATAGAGAAGCAGTTTTTTTTAAATATTTTGATTGCGGAGAATAAAAAATAGTATAACATGATGCACGGACGTATGCCATTTTGGGCGTATGTGGAGTTTGTGAATCGATACGCCTTAGCTTAACCTTAGTTTTACGTCCTTGCATCATAATGTACTATTGCTGGTTTCGGAAAAGATGTGAAAATTTCATAGCGAAAGTGTTGTAAAAAATTTTTAAACAACTGTAAAAATCTTTTATTTGTTACTAAATTGTCAACGTCATTTATTCGAACTGTCACTTGACGTTAAAAAGTCATTTTAATTGGCTAGTAGTGTTAAATTGACAGCAGATCAGGAGTACGTTCCGAAACATTACTATAGTTAACTATATTTAAATAATATTTAAATGCGGTCGTTCAGAAACGAAATAGTAAAGTTAATATTTAACTATTTGACAGCTGTTTGCGTTCAGAAACACACTAGTCCCCCGCCCACATTTATTTAAAATTTAAATCTGCTCTCGAGTAGAGGCAAAAATTAAATACACATATACATAAGCATTGTTTAAAATTTAACGATTTCAAATTGACAGTTCAATTTATTTTGAAATTGCAGCATATATATTTTTCAAATTCTGAATGAAATGCAAGTTTTCTATAACAATATGGTTAGTAATTTCTATCTTAGTTTTTAATTTTTTCGGTTTTAATTTTATTCAATTGAAACATTTTATGAAAGAATTATTCTGACATACGATTTTAACAGATGGTATTAGTATTTGTGTATTTAATATTTTACTTAATGAACATCGTTCAGAAATAATTTAACTATAGTTATTAAATATTTTAATGTGGTGATTTGATTGGTGCATTAATATTTAACTATAGTAAAGTTTCTGAACGTACTCCTGTTATGAATTTAACAAGTTAGTAGAGAAATTTGAAATTTGAAAAGACAGTAGCGTTTTTAACATTTTAACAATTTTGTTTCTTTGTTTAATACAAATGTAAAATCCTATGGTTTCTCAGTTTTGAGCAATAATTTGGAAGAAAACAGAATTTGATCAGTTTTAATTTTATTCGACTTTTATTTAGTTGTTTACAATTTAGTAACAAATAAAATATTATACAAGACACGCCAGGTAACCTCCATTATAACTTCCATTCGTCCCGTGAAAACCATTTTACATGGCTTGTAATGTAAAATATTATTATTAGCTGAAATTGAATAAGAATTATTTACATTTTATAGACAAAACTAGAGTGAAATTAATTTTATTTAGTTTTTTAGAGTCTTATGAGCGGGCGTCATGAATTCATAATGCCCGTTCATAACGCCCCGTTTTTTATGGATGAGTTTAAATATCGCGTATCAACAAAGTGCAAAGTATTAAGCAATGGTATTGCAAACTAGGAACGTTGAAAAGCAAATTTCAAAGTTAATATGAAAAGAATAGATAGTGAAAAATACGTTATTAAACTAAACATACAGAACTTAATGAAACATCAAAATAAACAAACCTTATTTGACATGATTAGCCTTTACATGAACCGTTTTTTTTAAAAGTGGTATAGGTCCATTTTTCATATATGTATTGAGATATTTAAGGATTTGCGTTTGCATTAATATAAAAATATAAGCAAATGTAACTAAAATTTTGTGATATTTTTCACACTTTAAACCTATTTAATTTTATTATGTAATAATAGTTATTTCAAATTAAAAAGAAAATAATTGATTTTTTGACTCCAAATGGACTTATACCACTTCAATAATAACATGTTCTAAAAACTAAGAACAAGAGGTAGTATAAGTCCCATGTAAGTGGGTCATTCTTTTACCGACACATTTTTGATTTGGCTGAAATTTTTTATGCGTTTTATATCGAAAAGAAAGATGGGTGGGTGTTCGAGGATTTTTTTTTTGGAAAATATAGCGGTTCTAAATTTCTTGATGAGTTATTTTCAAAAATTCATAACTTCGTTTATATTAAAGATAGAAACTTCTGTTTTGTTTTATTTTAAAGTTAAAACATGCTAGTTTAAAAAAAATAAAATTAACAAAAGTTATTCTATTGATATAAACAAATAAAATGTTGAAATCGATCTATAGCCATTTCGCCACCCACGCTCCACCCCAAACCGGGCTCTATTGAAGGTATGATTATATATAGAAAGAGGCCATCGTTATCTTTCTAAAACTACCACTAACTCAATTTTTTCCAAAAGTGGACTTATACCACTTTAAAAAAAACGGTTCACATCTTATTTAACTATTTTCACGTTTTCTCAAGGAAAAAAAATATATTAGTATATGTTATATTAGTATTAAAAAAGAGAATGAAATTCAGTTTGAGGGTTAACTGTTACTGCAACAGGGTAGAAGTGTAGAACAACAATACAGTAATCAGCATAAGGAAATTAAATTTTCCAATAGATGTTCAAAAAGTTGATGTACATTAATTTTATTAGATCATAAATAAACAATAAGATAAACACATTGGACTGAGATCACCACCCTGTGATAGTCATTGAAGATATAAAAGTTTCACCAATTTGCCCGATATCGAGTGAATTGCTGAAGGAATTGATTGTAGTCAATTGGGTTAATATTCAGTAAATCATAAACAATAAAGCCAAAACAACGGAAATAAAATTTTTTTGAAATTTTAGAAATACATAGCCCAAATCGAAAATTTAGGCACAAACAAATATGTACCGATTTAATTATTTTGTAATTTTTAACGTTTGACCACAAACCTTTAACGTGTTGTGTTGAACCGATAAACCTATTTTTGCCTTGACTTTATTCAATTCAATTCAAATAGACATACTGTAACGCCTGGACTATTTCAATACGTTCTGTAGTAGCTTAATTCAGTGTTAACTGAATATTACCGTTGGAACATACAAATTCAGAATCATTCAGTAATTAACTCGATTGGAAAGTGGCTTTAGTCCATTCTCCCGATCACTGCCATTTATTAATAAAAATTAATGTGTTTTTATTTTTTTTTGTACGTATCATATGTAGATTTATCTTCCTCTACCTAATTGTTAGTTGACAAATGATTCCCCTTTTACATTTTTTATAACAATTTTAATAAAAGTAATAAAAAAATAAAATAAGTTTAAAGATAAAATAAATTAAATGACAATAAAAAAAATATGTTCGACAATTATAAGATTAGCTGCGTTTTATTTATTCAGGTCAGGCTCGAGGTTTGATTTTTAACAAGTAAAGCCAACAACAACATAACCCATATATTTATCGAGTGTAAGATTTGTGACCTGTATAAATTTTAGTTACATAAATATGCAAGAGATGGCACATACATAGTTTTCGATATTTTCAATATTTTTTGAGAGTTTTTCACTTTACAAAAGTTTGTTTTTGTACTATTAGACCTCATTAACACTATAAATTGATAGTTTTTGATGAAAATTTATGTTTTTTAATTTCATGTTGACTTTCATATTCTTCAAATAAAATGCAATTTACAAGTATAACAAATAAGCAATTTCTCATGACATTTGATTTTGATGTATAAAAAAACTCAGTGCAGATCAGATTTCAAAAATTTTTAAACATTTTTTTTGCATGACCCACATAGTTTTTTTAAACCTTGCAACTGAACCCAATGAATAAAACGCAGCTAATACGTAGAATATATTAAGGCTACGTAGAAAACTAGTCCAACGTTTTACAATTATAATTTACAAAGAACGGGGCATCGCAATGCGGGTGTTTTAGGGGTTTAGAAATGTTGTATGTAAATACTATTTTTCATGTCATATGACGTGTTTCCATATTTATTTTATTTTTCCATATGCCTCTCTTAAGTCTTAACTGACTAATAGTTGACTGTATTTCAAAAATTACATGTTTACATGTTAGGAATACTTAGTTTTGATTTTAAGGCAGAACTTACTTCGAAGATCCTGATTTATCACTTAATTATTATAATTATACGATTTGTACTCAAAACTTTCATATTCATTAACAACGAACATACCATCAGAACCACTTCAAAATAAAAAAAAGTATAGTTGAAACCATTATTACAATAATTATGAAAAACATTTTCAATTAATTATTTTTTTGTTTTATTTAATACATTTTTTTCAAGAGGAAATTTTTGAATGTTAATTATGATAAATGAAAATAATTTGTTATGAACTTTTGTAAAAAATAATGGAGAAAAAGGAATGCTAACGAAATTTGTTATGTTATTTATTTTATTTAATTAGTTAAACATGTTAAAATATTTTTTGTTTTATGGTTAATAAAACATTGAAAAGTTTGTAAAAAACATTTTGTTGATATACTTTTATTATTCTTTACTGTGTTGTTGATGTTCGATGTATATAAGCGCGTTGTCGAGCTAATCAGTCTATATATCAGGCCCTTGGAAGGTGGCTGATCGTTTAATTTAATGGATTTCCCTTCTATTTTTTAACTCAATTGATTATTCCCTAGCCTTGTTTCTTTGAGTTAAGTTTATTGTTCTGACTTGGAATCATCAGTTAATTGTTGAAATAAGAACAATAAAGTAAGCTATTGTCGTTTAAATCTTAAATAGAACTTTATCGTCTTTGCTCGAAAAATGTATGTACAATGTACATTTATATTGGCATTTGATTGCACAAAATGTTAGCAAAAATATATACGAACTAAAATAAACATTTTGATTTTATAGCAGATAAACAATCAATTTCATTGAATTCCTAGACACATGTACCATAAAGAATAAAAAATAAAATTTTTTCTAAAATATTTGTAGAACATAAATTTTAAAAAAAAAATTCCTCTTGAGACCGTTAAATTGATATAATTCATTTGCACGACTAAATTCAATGCTTTTGTTTGGTGATAATATTGATGTTGTTATTTGCTTCGTTTACGTTCCACCTCAAATGAAAATACAAACCAAATATTTTTTTAGATAATGATTTGTATATTATACAATTGAATAGCACAAAACAGCCCATGTTTTGATGATACAGTTTTTTGTTTGTATAGTTGACCAATTTCTGTTTTAAGAGTATAGGAGTATAGAAACATTTTTTTTCAATTTGAATCAATTCCAAGATATTTAGAGACATTGCTTCGAAATTTAAACAAAATTCTATCTTAACAAAAACAACTAACTATCTTTCAAGATAAAAATTTGATTTACAACTACCAAAGACTGCAAGACCACAATTCGGTTTAAGTATTGGTGATGCTATAGCAGTAAAAAGTTTAGTGGTTTGTTTCTTTAATCTCTTTTACCTATTTTGAAATAGATTTTTTGGATTTTGATCTACAAGCAAAAGATATACCAAAAAATGTCTGTCAAAATTAAAAAATACAATAACACATTATATTAATCAATGTTTACTGGAATCTAGATTTGTTAGCTTTCTCCAACCATCAAAGTGGTGAAAATCACAAAACTAAAACCTTATTAATAATATAATAATCCGGTAGTAGTTAGACCTGTAAAACTTGCTAATGCTAAATCACTAATCGTAACACTTCGGACTCATGTTATTTTGTAACCTATAGGTTGTAAAAGGTATTTATGTGGTGTTAGGATACATTTGATGACTGGCGATAATTACCAAGAGGGATTAAACAAAATCAAATACAATCGCTAGCAAAAAAGGTTGTAAACAGGAATTGATTCACACGAGTATAGTCATAAAGGGTTAACTCCGTTTATTAATTATCGTACCCCCTCATTCATCAACCAGAAACAGACGAAGAAGGTAAAAAAAATGTTTTATGGGAAAAAATACAAATAAAAAAAATAATAATCGAAAATAAAAAAAAAGTGTATGTCATAGTGATTGTGTTAGTGTTTATTTAAAGGGAAAAAAAAAACAAATAATCGAAAATAAGTGTATTGTATAGTGTTTGTGCTAGTGTAAGTGTTTGAAAATAAAGTTGTTAAAGAACGGAGGCGTACAATTATATAATTGGTGAGATTGTTCTGTTTTTTTAGATAATTATTTGGTATTTTATATTTGCTGTTACCAGAATGGCAGGTAAAATTTTACCTTTTATTGTTTTGATGTAATAAATTTATTTATTATTTTAAATCATAAATTTGTTTAATATTGCTTGGTAACTGGGAAGGTAAAATTTAGTTTTGGTTGTTAGTGAGATTTTCAAATTTAACCCTTTATTTGTACTCTTCAATTTTGTTAGTGTCTTTTGTGTCCCCATTTTTTTATTTTATTTTTTTTTTTGCTTTTCTCTTATCGAGCTACTGTTGCATGAAACCTGCTATCGTGTTTTTGTGACAGAGATACCCAGTTTCTTTTGTATTGTGTAGTGTTGAAATTTAGGCCTGGCCGAATTTCAGTACTATACCTGCAATGTCAAAGGGTAAGTCTTTGTCTCAACAAAAATGCAGCAGAGTGAACCAACAGCTTAGCATTAACTTCACCAACATAAGAGGTCTCAATTCGAATCTAAACGAGGTTCATCACTACATCGAAAAAAATAAACCTGACATATTGTTTCTTACCGAAACAATTGTTAGTGGCAAAGCATCGAAATTGGATCTCGATAAATACCGGATACCTAGTTACGAATTGGAACATTCCTTTTATAACAAACATGGTGTCTGTGTATTTGTTCGAGATTCACTTTCATGTATGAGAATTAAGGCCTACGAGTTGAACTCTAAGCACCATAATTCTATAGCACTGAAGATCTCAGGTGTTGATGAAACTATGTTTGTAATAGGATTATACAGATCCCCAAATTCTCCCTCAGGATGTCCCTTTTTCGATAAAATATCGGCTAATCTAGACAAGATTACCACGGACTACCCCAAAGCAAGACTGGTCATTCTTGGAGACTTCAATATTCATAATAAAGAATGGCTTAAGTATTCATCGCGCACTGACGACGTAGGAAGGCAAGCCGAACTGATACTCGCAGATTATCACGGTTTGACGCAAATGATAGAGTGTCCCACTAGAATCGCAGACAATTCACATCATAACAATAATTTGCTGGATCTCTTTTTGACAAACAAACCAGATACTACGAAGACAAAAGTTGACCAACCCCTGGGATCATCGGACCATTTACTAATATCAGCAATAGTGCAATTCACATCACCGACACAAATTAAAGCAAATCCTCGTCGGGTCTGGAACTATAAACGCGCTGAATGGGAGGGACTGAGAAACTTTTATGATGAAACACCTTGGAAAACTATTTGTTGTGTTGATCAAGATCCTAGCACATCGGTAATAAGAATTTCTGAAATCATAAAAGAAGGAATGCGGCGGTTTATTCCAAATCGATTAATCACTCCTAAAACTGAGCCTTGGTTCACACGGGATGTTGATGAGGCAGTAAGGAATAAACGCAAAGCATTCAAGACGTATAACGCTAATAAAACTCCCGAAACCCATAGAGCCTATAAGAAAGCCAGAAATATTAGTAAATTCAAAATAGACTTGGACAAAGACGCGTTTATCCAGAAGAAAGCAAAGAAATTCGCCGAGCACCCATCTGGCTCACGTAGTTTCTTTCAGGCAGTTAAATCAGTCCAGAGCAATTTTACTCGATCCTCTATTCCAACCCTAGTTCTGAATGACATTCCCGTGAGCGACTCGAAAGAGAAAGCGGATCTTTTGGGTCGTATTTTCGCAGAAAACTCAAACATAGTTGAACCCCCTCATTCTCCTACACTCATTTCCCCAGTTGTAACGAAAATGAAACCAATTATTTTTCGTTGCAATATTGTACGGAAAATGCTTCTTTCTATCAATATCAACAAATCTGCTGGCCCCGACGGTATTCCACCCCTCATTCTTAAAAACTTTGCTAGACAACTAGCTCCAATTTTAACAAAAATTTTCTATTTATCTTATAAAACCGGAATATTTCCTGACTCTTGGAAGCTGGCCAGCGTTCAACCCATACCAAAGAAAGGCAGTAAGATAGATCCTAACAATTATAGACCAATTGCAATTCTGTCGGTTTTAGCTAAAATATTTGAAAAATATGTTAACTACAATTTGATAGATTATTTGGAAATGTCGCGAATTATTGATGATAAGCAGTATGGTTTTCGTAGAAGTCATGCAACAGGTGATCTGTTAGCCTACGTATCCCATCTCTGGAACAAATCGCTGGAAAACCACGGTGAAACATTCAGTATTTCACTTGACATCTCTAAAGCATTTGATAAAGTGTGGCATAAAAATCTTATAGCTAAATTAAAATCTTATGGCATAGACCATCTTACTGTCTCATGGATTCATAGTTTTCTTACAGGTCGCCAATTTCATGTTAATTTAGATGGTATCACATCCAATATTTTCACAACCAATGCTGGGGTTCCCCAAGGTTCGGCACTCTCACCAACCTTGTTTCTTCTATACATTAATGACTTACTTATTTCCACAGTGCACCCAATCCATAGTTTTGCTGATGACAGCACATTACATGCATCACATGCATCTCCTAAATTTCGATCTCATACTGCAGTTACCACTGATAGAGAGTTGCTAATTGATTCCATCAACAAAGATCTGGAGCGTATAATGGAATGGGGTGATCGTAATCTTGTTTCATTTAATCCAACCAAAACCAAATTATGCCGTCTTTCACGAATAGAGCGACATAAGAATTTTCCTATTAAAATAAACCATGAGGAATTGCGTGAGGTTGAATCAGTTAGACTTCTTGGAGTGGATATTCAAAATAACCTGAAATGGAATAAACATGTGTTCAACCTCGCTAAATCTGCAATGCAAAAATCAGGATTCTTGAGTCGGTGTAAAAAATATTTCAATCCCGAGCAAATTTTGCTAATCTTCAAGTCCTTTATTCGTCCATGTATGGAGTACTGCTGTCATGTTTGGGGAGGTGCTTGTCAGACAACAATAAATTGTCTAGACTCTGTTCAGAGAAAAGCAATACGGTTGATTGGTAATACCGAACTAACGGACCAGCTTGATTCACTCCAGCACAAAAGAAATGTGGCTGAATTGTCAATCTACTATAAATATAACTTTAGCGAATTCTCCTCTAAGGAAATTCAAAACATCCTTCCATCGTGTGCGCAGTATAATCGACAAACAAGAGCTGCCGAGTTATCCCATCCATTTGTTGTACAAATACCTCGTTGTAGAACTGTGTCCTTCCAAAACGACTATTTTAATAGAGTGGCCAAATTATGGAACTCATTGCCTTCCTCTGTATTTCCCGATGAATTTTCCCCTCAGGCATTTAAAGAAAATGTCCATCATCATTTAAAAAAATTAGTATAGTTATCCCTATATCCCCATTCCTTCCATTTTCCTCATCTCCTTCCTTTATAGTTGACATGGTATCTTCGGATATTCAAAGAGTCTAAATAATGAATATTTCATATTTAGTGTGCTAAACATGTCTAACTAATTAATAAAAAAAAAAAAAAAAAAAAAAAAAATCGTACCACATACATGCATAAATTTGATGTTGATTGTTCGAGATCTACATTCACCGGTCTGACATGAGAATAGATAGGTGGGCATGAGATATATACATTAAAACTAAAAGATATCTGACGGAGGACGGCGGGCCGTGGAGAGATGAAATAATACATGTAATAAGATACTAATGTTTTGTGTTTGAAAAGATTTTTTTAAAGATGATGGTAAAACTAGTAGAAAAGGAATGGAATATACAATTTACAAGTAAATAAGATATGAAAGTTTGTTTGAGGAAGATTTTTGTTTGTTTGTTTTTAACAGAAAGTAATATAAAAATAAAACTAAATTACAAACAGTCTAAATATGCCCACAGAGCTTCTCTGAAGCCTCAACGAGTGACAAACATATATATCAAAAGCTCAAAAGTACATTTTTTGAAAAAAACACCCAATATAGCCACTATGGTATCGCCAGTAGAATTTACAATACGTTTATTCAAAGACAGAATTTCCCCCTTTTAACCCTTCAACACTACAATATTAAATAGAAATTTATTTCCATTCTCAAATTTATTACCTGAATTATAAATTCTTGTAACACAAATCAATTTTCCTAAATTCTCATTCTTCAACTTCCTTTATTTATATCAGAATTTCATGATAACAATTAAAATTAATTGGTTGTTGTCGAAGTGTTTTTTGGTTTCTTTATGATAACGATGAAATGTAATTGGTGAAAAGCTAGCTTACCTGTAAAGAAAAAAGTCTATTATTAATTACATTTTATTTTTACAACATAATTGAAATTTTTGATGACAATTAAATTCATGGGGTTAATTATTGATTCAGATTGATTTTATAGGGGTGTTTCGATTGGTTCGCATTCGTATTGTTAAACGCGTTTGCTTAGTTATGATCATATTTTTTTATTTTTATAACAAATAATAAAAGTTTATTAAAAATTATTTTTACAACAGCAATTTCCATATCGAAAATTTTTGGTTTATTTCAAAGTTGTTCTATTAATTTTAGACGAACATTTTATTATTTATTTTATATTACATTAAAATTATCTATGTAGCATAGCAGTAACATAAACAAGCTCCTTTGCCTAGTTTGTTGTAATGAAATAATAAACAAGAAGGTTTGCATTCCACGCAACTTCCTTTTTTCATTTTATTTCAAATTACAACACCAAAACTAGCAGATTAACATAATAACTTCCAGTTTCTATAACTAATTTAATTCTACTAACCTCCAAAAAATTAAGAGAAAGAAAAGGAACTGGTTCCTTCTGAAACTTTCTTTGTAATATTGTGATCTATCTTTCAACAAGGGACGGCAAATGCAATGCTGAGGTTTTGTTTTATACATAATTTTATAAATTTCTTTATTAACAAAATAGTTTATTACTTCGGGGTCTGAAAGACCTAAGTATTACATTCATGAGGTAAAAGTGAAATTCTTACCCCCACTTTTTTTGGCATTTCTCGACGTTTTAGGACCTACTGATTCTAACAAAGCAAAAAAATGAAAGTCTGTCTGCCCGCCGGCGTCCGTTACAACCGACAACATCTAGAAAACGGCTGAAGATATTTTAAAAATTTTGGTTTCTAAAAATAGGTACATATACTCAATGGTAAGAGCCAAAAGGACGATGTGTTCGATAACTGTACCGGAAGGGTGTCAAAAAACCGTCAAGTGTGTCAAAACAAGGAAATATGCATATTTTTTGCTTAAAAAACGTTCATTTTAAGTGATAATGAGTAGGAACAAAGAATGTGGAGAAATCTGGATGGTCGGGATTGGTATGTGAGACCAAAAACTACATTATTGCATTATAAGTTTGTCAAAAAAATGTTGTCAAGTGTGTCAAAAGAAAGATTTTTATTTATTTTTTACCCAATTAATTGGAAAATAAAATTAATTATTTGCACGACATGAAATCATGATTTAATCGATCAATAGGATTTCTTTGATTCAGGTTTGAACTTAGAATGCTTTGGATGGTTTTTGGACATGAGAAACAACAGAAAATCGAAGCGAAGCCAATATGAAAGTTTTTTTAGATTTCGATTGTGCGTATCCAATTGATGGTTATAATTTAGCAACAGCCGAACAGTTATTGGAATGTACAAGTAAGCACAAAGTGTATAGGAAATTTATTGTTTATTCAGTTTTATGAAGGATAATACGGATCGTTTGTTGAAAAATGTTGTGATAAATTCTCCAAACAAACTAGCTGATTGTTTTATTAGACAAGAGGATCGAATGTACTACAATCAACATCTTAAGTTAAGTTTTTTCTTTTTTCTATTATTATTATTCTAATTTTCTTTGCTTTTATATGCACATTTTCTGAGGTTTTGATCTTAAAATGATAAATTAAATTGAATTGAATTAGAGATTTTCACGGACCAGAAGTCATGTGTTGAATTTTTTTTCATATTTGTAATTCCCGGTATCCATATTTGTAAACAGAAACCTGTTTATTACAATCCGTTGAACCCAGCGTAGAAGAGTTACATTCTACTTTGTGTCTTCTTGTACAGCAATATGAAGAAGGAACAGAACAGAACATCATCTTGTGGTATTGCCTTTTAGGAAATAGCTTCTAAGCATCGTAGATATTTCTATCGCTTTTTAATCTCATTTTTTCAACAGGGACTCTTGTTCAGCACTTATGGACTAGTGTTACAATTTAATCTGCATAATGGGCAGTTTTAGTTTGTATAAATAAAAATTAGGTATTGACAGCAATAAAATGAAAAAAAAGAAAGACTTGCAAAAAAATATTGATTTAATTATACAATAAAAACATTACCTAGTACCATTTTATAATCTAAATTTAGTGGCATTCAAATTTTTTTCCGGATGAAAGTGAACATTGGTTTTTATGATGTGCACTCCACGCACGCACTCCAGATGTTCATCAGGTAAAGTAGAAAAGGTAGTATAAGAGAACATTTGGATGGAAAACCTTCTGTTTATTATGTTAAGAAAATTATAAATGTAAATCAAGAAGTTGACAATCGCTTGGTCTTTCGACGCATGTTTTGAAAGAATATTACTTATTATTATTTCATCATTTTTTATATATGTACAACAATCGCCTGGTCTATTGCACATTTTTTGAAAAAATTATTATTATATCATTATTTTTTATATATTATTTTCTCTATTGGCGCTTCTTTTGAAAGAATTATTATTTATTTTTATACCATCATTTTTTATATACAATAATTGCCTGGTCTATTGGCGCATCATTTGAAAGAATTATTGCTTAATATCATAGTTTATTGCTTAGTATTAGTTGTTCAAGATGACTTACTAAATACATTTTCGTAGGCATGAAGAGTTGGATCCTATGCGACCTGGATGAGTTGAACATTTTTATTTTATTTTTTAAATGTATAGTAACTTGATTGAAGTGGGGTGTGGGAAGATCGTTGTTTCTTCGTCTTTTGGGGTTCGTCATAGTCCCAGTTAGTATCTTTTGGGTGCAATTCTGCATTTGTACGGGGCTGGGGAAATGCTTTCTCGACTCCGCAATATTGAAGCTTCTCAAAATTAAACCTCGCAAGGCATGTAGTTCCTCTAATGTTTCTGATAGTAAATGCACTATCAGGATCAATGTTCACTACAACTGTTCGGTCCGAGACTGGTATCACGTATGATATTATCCAGGGAAAATTCAAGCTTTACCGTAGCATAATTATACACAATGTTATTTTCAACAATGCCAAGTCTAAAGGAAATATCTTCATGAAAAAACCAATTCGTGTCTCGATTCTTTAACATAATGCCTGCATTTGCATTAGATTGCGGGATTCGGCTGAGTGAACGGCCAGTCATTTCCCTTGCAAATGAAAATTTGTGCTAAAAAGGTGGAGCTCAAAATTTTATTCTTGCCCTGTTTGAAAGCTCCTAAATAACTTCTAATTTTCAGCTTTCATTTTTGTAATTTTCGTGTGTGGAGGCTGCAGCTAGGTTGCTGCTTTTAAGGTAATTTCGTCGCTTTAATAATGAAATAACGTATACGCAAAAGTGTAGTTTCGAGATATTTGAGTTTAAAGATGGATGTGCGCATGCATTTGCATGGACGTTAATTAACAATATATTAATTAGAACCCCCCAGTCATAAAATAATTCGAAAATGTAAAAACGCCACTTCAAAGATAATAGATATCCTTATGGAGAATGCAGTGCACCCATCATATAATAACAACGTATACATAGCATACGTTATTTCATTATTAAAGCGACGTTTATCATAATAAACAAACAAAAATGAAACATCATACATTAAATTACCAAAAAGTTATCATAGAAGGCAGTTTCTAGTTTGATCGTAGATAAACTATATTTCGTTTTTATTTATTTATAAAAATGATTCGATTAATTTAAATCTCAGATTATCACTTCTCTACACTAAACGTTTATAGGACTAAGTTAATTCCTTAATAAAACTCTCATTTATTACGTTTTAAGAAATTAATGATATAATAAATCAAATAATTAAGATTTTCCCTTGGTTTTTCCTGAACGAATACAACAATGTTACCATTGACGAATAAATATTACTAAGATTGTCATAATAAGAGTTTTTTATGATATCACATATTAATAAACTAAAGAAATTAATATTCTAAATTGATGATAATAATTTTTTACTTATCGAAAATTAATCGAAGAATTTTTAGTGAATATGTCCTTAAAGAATTTAATGGTTTTTCGATTATCTTTGATGTAATTCATGAAAAAGAGAGATACACAAATCTTTACTATGCAAACCGAAAACAACATTATTACGTTTAAGAATCTTTACCGTAGTTTTGGGGTGGTTAATTATGAACGTATTTCTCTTATATATATTTAATTAAATTAGATTAGCAAAGTTTGATTTGAGGGCTAGGAATTGAACATGCGGGTCTGTATCAGAATTTCGAAATGTCTAACAGAAAGCAAGAAAAGAAAAACAGAAAATTTTGAATCACTATGGCGATTTAAATTTAGCATATTTGTATTTATATTTTCTACGCGGAGTTGGGAAATATTGATATCTAACGCCTGAATTTGCTGGATTTGCTTAGATTTACTTATTTAATACTGCTTGAGGATACAATTTTATTAGTCAATGGTAGCACCACCAATCTAGTAAGGGAATACTCCTCCGTGATACAATTCGTGCGTTTATTCAAAGCAATGAATCTACATGTAACTTTATCTGGTAGCTCCAACCATGATTGATGATTGATGACTTACTTCATTACTGGATTGTTGGCATCACCCTATGGCATATTTCATTATATGTATTTTAAGGCATCAGTTTTTGTCGAATTGTAATTTTGTTTTAATTTTTAGTCTACGATCAGCGTACGTCAACCCCCCGTACTCCAGTCTCTCCTATTGACATATGAGTTAACGTGATATATCACACATCTCTGGCAATAGCAGTGAAATGGCACTAGCCAGATAAAAAAGAAAAAAATGTGGATATATTAAATTCAAATACTCTTTTTCTCATTTCTCTTACTCATGATATGATATCGACCTGTAAGGGCATGATTGAACACTATGGCGAGCTTTTTAATAAGGGAGTCATGTATAGGTCTCATTTCTCATTTTTCTATACTACTAAAGACGTGTATGGGATTCATGAAGACATGGATTCAATATGTTATTTCTTGAAAATCTCTTCAAAAATAAATAATTTCAGTATTTATGTTGAAGTATACTTCATACAAATAATGTTCACTAAATCAACAAAAACACTGTTGTCCAGATAATAATAAAAATCCGAAAATCCAATCAAAAGTTTTTGTTTTTATTTCAAGGGAATACAATTGATCCGTTTAGAAATAAAAAGTTTTATGTATATATTCTTAAAGTAACATAAACAAAATCTTCTACATATCATAAGAACAAATCTAAACAAACTCTTTCTAGAAACTTCAATGTAATCCCTTAACAATTTTTAATCGAAAAATATATATATGTTGTTCATTTTAAAAGCAATAGAGTAGAAGAAATGATCATAAGATGTCTTCCAGCCACAACAATTTACTTTTCTTGGAACGTAAAATATTTTTGATTCTTTTCAGCTTATTAAAATTATTTGTTCGACATCCGTTGTCCTGTTTTGTTATTTGTTGAACTTTCTCATACTGCGTCGAATAACAAAAATTTTGTTTCATTTGTTTATAAAACAAAGGTTAATATTTTCATTTTTAAAGATACCACAATCGTACACTAAGGCCTTGTGCTGCATTGTAGCAATGTTAACAATATAAAAAGGAACGATTAATTCAACAATGTTACCTCAATTCGTAGTGCAGTTTTAGAAAAAAAAATTAAAATGTTAAGTCGGGATTTAGGTGCTTTGGATTTCGAAATTGCAATGATGCAGACTAGGGTTGTGGTATACTATTTTCTTTTAGCACAAGTATAAATGAAAACAAGTTCGTAAATGATACAACTAATTAACAAAACGTTTTGGTGAAAATTTTCTCAAACAACCCAAAAAATAACGATTTTGGAAGTCATATTCGAATTTTATATTTTTTTCATATTTTAATATTAACGAAAATACAATTATTGCCATTCTATTTTAGAACATAAGGTGACACAAAATTATGGAATTAATTATATTTTTCACCCATTGACGATATCACGTTCTATTTTAAGAAAATTCTGCTCAAATAACACAAAAGAAATTATTTAAACTACGAGGGCCCGGCGTTCTTCGCTACGCTTATAAATAAAGTTTTTGCGTAGACATTTTGTTGACGTAGAAGCAATGATTTCAAAAAGTGGTTATGAGAAATGCTAGCATATAATTTTTAATTTTTCTTTTTAAATATATGAATGAAAAATAATCAAAACTCTAGCTGATCAGTTCGGATATATACTTATTTGATCGCTAATTTTTCATATATATATGAAAAATTAGCGATCAAATAAGTTTTCAAGTAAGCTTATTTGATCTCTAGCTTATTTGATCGCTAATTTTTCATATATCCGAACTGATCAGCTAGAGTTCTGATTATTTTTCATTCATATATTTAAAAAGAAAAACTAAAACTTATATGCTAGCATTTCTCATAACCACTTTTTGAAATCATTGCTTCTACGTCAACAAAATGTCAACGCAAAAACTTTATTTATAAGCGTAGCGAAGCATGTAGTGCCAAAGGGTTTCCCTCTTCACACTACTTAGTAATTAAATTGTAGTGCAACTGTTGTTTAGTCTGTCACTACTAAATTATGAAATGTACTGTAATATTTGTTTGTACACTACTTAGTAAAATGAAGATGCCGTTATGTAGTACTAATATTTTGTTTGATGATCCACTACTTATATTATTAACGGTGTTGTGGAGTCGTTCAGTAACAATTATGCAGTGGAGTAATTTGATCTACGTTTTAATTGTGTGGTCTTATATTGTTATTCAGTAATGTCGGTTGAGAAGGTTTGTCAGTGTTTGTTATACTTTGTGAAGTAGTGCATACTGTGGTTGAAAATGTGCAATTAAATTGAGAAGATCTAGGCTGATTAGAATCAATATTTGAATTATCGTTTGCAAAAGGTTTTGAACTGGATTTCACTTCGTTTGAGTCCTTTAGAATTTTAACTTTTTCGTCATTATTTACTGTTTCGTGTTTTTGTTTTAGATTTAAATTCTGTAGCGGTAAACTTTCTATTTTATCTAAATTTTCGGTTAGTTTAGAATTTGAGCTAATACAAACTTTGTTTAATTTGTTAATTTCGTTGTGTAAATTCTGGATTTGGGTTTCTGATTGTAATAGTTTGGTATTTAACTGGCTAGTAGCATAGCAGTAGTCTTTGAGTTTCGTTTCATATTCGTTCGTAAGGTTTTGCTGAAGAGAGTATAAATTTGCTTGTATTTGTAATAACTGACCGATTTCAGATTTATGTGACTGATTTTCTTGTAGTAGATTGTTTGTCATTATTTTATGGGCTGATTCTTGTTCTTTTATTTGCGTTTCTAAAAGGTCAATTTTGTGATTGAGGTTTATATTTTCCATTGTCAACTTTTCGTTTCTGTTATTTTCTGTTTGTAAGAGATTTTCGTGCACTATAATTCGCTCTTTTAAATGCGCATTTTCATTAATGAATTGGTCCTTCACTCTCTGTTCATCAAGTTGATGTGATATTATGTAATCGCAAGCAGTTTTATATTGTCCAATTGTTTTCTCTTGTTCCAGTACTTGGTTCGTAAGAAGTTCGTTGGTCTTTATGCTTTTTTCTATTATCTCGTCTAGTCTAAGAATTTCTGAACGAAGTGTATGAGCTACGCTTTCATTATCTATTGCTGTATGTGAGAATTTTCTACGACTATTTTGGGAACGGGAAGCATTTTTATTTCTACCAGAGAAATACTCAGTACTGTACCGACTGTCGTACTCTTGTTGGTAATGACCTGCCATATTTGATTATTTTTTGATAGGATTGTAGGATAGAATACAGGGAAGAGAGAAAAAAAAATGCTAAACAACTTTCGAAATTCTGATAAAATTTTCCAAATTAAGTGATATTTAGATAAGAAAAACTACTGATTTAATTTAATATTATACTATTGAACTGCCTGATCTAACTTACTACTAAAGTTTTGTTTTAATCTAACTTTAAGTATATTGTAAAAACTTAAGCTTACTCTTATATGGTGTTGTGAACGTTGATCCTGATGATCTGGTAATTGATGTTGTGGATGTTGATGTTGGTGTTGTCACACTGATGGTTCTTGATCTTTTATACCTTTCAGCTGCAGGGGGCTGGCTCATTTATTCTTCACTCCTTTAAATTCCTTACTTCCTTTTGTCGGTAAGGATATGTAGTGCTGATATTTGTTTTAAGTTTTTATTTCACTACTTATTTTATACTTTATTTTATATTTTATACTTTAGTGCTTTCGAAGGCTGGTGACACTTTCACGTGTGGAAAATGCAGTGCTTTTAATTAACTAATATGATTATTGATGTGTCTGTTGATTGACTGCATTCAATCTCTAACCGGAACGTTCTTATTTCCCAAAGAAATGAAGGAAACTCTTTGTGATAAGTTTAGGTTAGCTTACACAAGTTTCAGTAGAACTCCAAATTACAGCACTTTTATTTGACAAAAACAATAACTCAATATTTTAGTTTATATTTATATATTTAAAACTCCAAATAACATCACTTTTATTTGCCAAAAACTATAACACAATGTTTTGGTTTATTTTTATATTTTACTTAACTTATAGTTTGTAAACTAAACTCTGTTTATAATATTTAAAATTTGACCTAACGATTGATTTGTCAAATAAAGATTGACTAAAGAACACTGACTTCACTATTGGTCCGCTTAATTACTATTTTAATGAATCACTTGAATCACGATTTCACTTGGTTGATTTGTAACAATTGACTGTTTAATTGATTTTTCTTAAATTTGCTGGCTTGTTTTATATTTGTAAAATTGACTCTCAAAAATGACTGACTTGATTCGATTTAGTAAAACTGTTTTTTTCCGACTACCACGATTTTGATTTAATATATTACTTTTATAATTTAAAAATTTATAATTACTTTTATAATTTAAAGATTACCTTTGGAAATTGATTTTTAAATTGTTATTTATTATTAGTTGGTATTGCAACGAAAACGACCCACTGACCATATTTTAGTTTTTTATTATTTAAAAATTATGTAATGTAATTTCGCGAATTAAGCGCTTATTTTAATTTTAATAAAGATTTAGGTTTTTAACGCGGAAATATTGTTTTAATAAATTTGCGAAAAAGGTTTTATGAAATTGTAATCGAAATGGAAAACTAGAGTTTAGGTCAATGTTGCGTTTTTGTTGGACTATTTGTTTTTGAATTTAGATTTATGTTAATTAATTTATTTGTTTGGATATTGGGAAATATTATTAAAATTGATTTGGATTTTGGGAAAGAATGTTAGCAAAATGTTAGTTTGGGAGTTTTGGTGTTCTTGGGAAGTTGTTGTGGTAAAACACGTAATTTGTTTTACTACAAGCACGCCGAGCTCTCCTAGTATTCAAAATTCTAACAATCATATTTACGATCTCAAACTATCATACCAAACACACACATTACAAAATTGTCGCTGAAAAAAAAATACAACAATCAATAATCAATTTTTTATCCTCTTTCATTCACAAACACTATATATTAAAAATTCTAACAGTCAAATCTACGATCTCAAACTATCATACCAAACACACACATAACAAAATTGTCGCTGAAAAAAAAAATACAACAATCAATAATCAATTTTTTATCCTCTTTCATTCACAAATAATATATATTAAAAATTCTAACAATCAAATCTACGATCTCAAACTATCATACCAAACACACACATTACAAAATTGTCGCTGAAAAAAAAAACAATCAATAATCAATTTTTTATCCTCTTTCATTCACAACCATTATATATTAAAAATTCTAACAATCAAATCTACGATCTCAAACTATCATACCAAACACACACATAACAAAATTGTCGCTGAAAAAAAAAATACAACAATCAATAATCAATTTTTTATCCTCTTTCGTTCACAAACAATATATATTAAAAATTCTAACAATCAAATCTACGATCTCAAACTATCATACCAAACACACACATTACAAAATTGTCGCTGAAAAAAATACAACAATCAATAATCAATTTTTTAGCCTCTTTCATTTACAAATAATATATATTAAAAATTCTAACAAACAAATCTACGATCTCAAACTATCATACCAAACACACATATTACAAAATTGTCGCTGAAAAAAAAATACAACAATCAATAATCAATTTTTTATCCTCTTTCATTAACAAACAATATATTTTCACAAACAATATATATCTAACTAAATATTCAACGTATTAATATATAAGATAAAACAACAAAGAAAAATAACGTCCATACTCTCCTAGATCAATGCATAAACTGAAAAGAAAATATAAAAATACTATAAACAAAGAAAAGATTTGGACGATTCCATTTGATCCATTTGATTTGATTTGAGGGGAGGCAGTTGAATTCAAAAATACATTATAATTCGTCTATAACTTTTTTATTTATGATCCGAAAAATCATAAAAATCTTTCAGATCTAGGTTACACTAATATCAGTTAGCAGTGAAAATTCGAATAAAAAAGCCTTAGGCTGTACAAAGTACAAAGTTAGCGTATTAATATATAAGATTAAATAATTATTATTTTTGAATTATTTTTTTAAAAATAAAATGTATTGTGCATTGTAGGAATCACCATATGTGTCACAATAACACGTAAAAGAATTTTAAGATGTGCCAAAACAACTAGTCCTTGGCCTAGTTCGTGAGGCACCTGTCCTTGACGAGTCCGAAAACTTTTGTTCTACCATTTGCCTCGATTTGGCCGCTTTTTCGCTCGGCAAGCTCCGAAAAATGTCGATTGCCCGCGATCTTGTAAATTTCCTACCACAATATTTTTTTAACTATCGGGGTGGAAATTTGTTTTAGAACACGCAGGTAACCTTGTCCGACAAAAATGTGCCTACTATTGTTGAGTCCGACAATTGACATTTTGGCATGTTTGGGTTGTCAGACTCGAATTTGGCGGACAAATTTTTGTTGGACAAGGTTGCCTTCGTGTTCTAAAACAAATTTCCACCCCTCATAGTTAAAAAAAATTGTAGTAGCAAATTTACAAGGTCGCGGGCAATCGACATTTTTCGGATCTTGCCGAACGAAAAAGTGGCCGAACTGAAGAATAAGGCAGAACAAAAGTTTTCGGACTCATCAACAGCAGGCGCCTCAAAAAGTATAAAATATGTGGTAATCATTAGAGCATTCAGTTATTCGACATTTTGAGTTTTCCGAATACCGAATAACTTTTTCTTTGAATATCCGAATATTCGGTTAGTATTCGAATAGTAAAAGAAGTACTAAGAGCTATTAATAAAATCAAAGAGGTTTAACATATTATGCATTTTATTTTATTTATTTTATTGAAATAAGCATTTAAAAAGAGAAGTGCATTTAGATGTTTAAATTTAAGGCTACTTCTTTTTTCAGATATCCCGCCGTAGAGAAACCCCTTTCAGTTTTTGTTGAAGTAGGGCTGATAGTCAATAGAGCATTATTCAAATTATCTAATTTATCTGTTCTTGTTTTGAACGAGTTTAAATGACAAAAAAATGTTTTTTTAAACTATTAACCGCGATTTTCACTATCACTGTTACTGTATCTCGTGTCGTGGAATCGGTAATTGAGCTAATCGCTAGTTGCAACTTTTGTTGCAATATATTTTTACTTTGATTGTTGACTGCAAGTGCGTCATTTATAATTACAAGATACCTGCAACTAGTTATCACTGTTTTCATCGCTATGATCTGGTACATCTTTTTAAGGCTGAGGGAGGAGGCAAGAAAGTTTTCACCACCAGTTTTCTTTGCGCAATCGAAATATTCGTTCGATTGTGGTATAACTGCAGGGTGAAGATATAGAAATAAGGTTATTAAGGTTGTCTTGTTTCTTTTCTGATCCATTCGTTTCCTAATTTCGTTGAGTAAGATTTTACTTTAATTGCTATTCAGTTCCGTTAGAGAAGTAAATAAGAATTTGCATATGCCTTTGGCTGTCATAAGTGTTGAATTTTTTTCGCTAAGTCAAGCACTTTTGGTAATAAAATTATTTCCCTTAAAATATTGAAATTTCTTAGTTTCGAAGTTTGAAAAAGGTAGGATGAGATGGAAAACCATTATATTTTGGGAGATAAAAAATATCCGAATATTTGCGTTTAAATATTCGAACAATGAAAACTTAAAATATACCCAAATTAATCGGATATTCGAATACTCAAATATTCGGATTTGAATGCTCTAGTAATCATCACATGTAATCGGCTGGGGCCCAGGGACTTAAACATGCGTTCTCAGGTATTGACGCAAGCTTTTTTTTCTGAGTTTTTTATATTTTTTAATGAATGGAGAACTAAACAATAAATACCAGATGATAGAAAAAGGAAATAAAAATTGGAGTAAAAGGTAAGGAGGCAATCTTTTAAATGTGCTGTAACAAAACTAAACTTTGTTTTCCAATGATCCTATACTGCAGATAGTGACATTTTTCTTGAGTATATGTGACGCACGGTCTTCATCTTCCTTAGGATCAAAGCCCGCATGTTAAGTTATATGGAAGCCGATTTTTTCGAGCAAGCAATAGCATGCCATTATCAAGCAATACTTCTATTAAATTATTTATATAAGAGCAATATTTGAAAACAATTTAGATTTAATATAGTTTATGTGGAAAACAAGGCCATAAACAATGACTTTCAACCCCTAAAACAAAAACAGTCAAAATAAAATATAAATTACAGTTTTACTTAATAATTATTCTCTTTTTTTTTATAAAAATAATGCATTTCTCATATTTGTATATCTTGTTGTCATTTAATAAGTGAACAAAATTATAAAAAAAATTAAAAAAAAAATTCGATGAAATTACCCTAACCCTCATAATTAATTTTTTTATTTCAATTTTTGTGTCTACCATTGAATAAATGGGCCCGATTCAGTAAAATCTTTTATCGAAAATTTCTGTTATTCTTTTATTTTTTGTATGAAATTTTTTAACGGGAAAAATAAAATTTCATACAAAATATAAAAGAATAACAAAAATTTTCGATAAAAGATTTTACTGAATCGGGCCCAATATCTAACTAACATAAGGAAGAGTAACCAGTGGCAAGATGTTGTAACATCACTTTTGACGATTCTACTATATAAACACAATTAATTGTTGTGAAAAAAAACAGTTTAAATACTAATTTGTATAAAATTGAATTACAATTCAATATTTTAAGAACAAAATTCAGGAAAACACTTTAGTTTGTTTTAAAATCGTATTTTATCGTAAACAAATGAAATGACATTGACAGTGTGGCAACCTAACGAATACATTTTTAAAAAAAATGCTTCACTGATCATTTGTGTACGTACACGTAGCGATTACTTTCTTATATATTGATTCAATGGTGTCTATTTTTTTTTGGTCTAATCCTTATCTGTAAAACAAAAAGAAGAATGAAGAAAATCCGTGCACGCATTCTCGAGATACATTCAATTGAATACAACGATAGTTCTTAATTTGCGAAAACTGCCCGTAGCCGTAAAGGGAGAATTGGCAAAAACAAAAAAAAATTTTTTTTCACGAAATGATTGTTTTAGATTCTCTATCATCTCAGAGAAAATAAAGAAATTGCGGAGGGGGGGGTCGGCCCGTCGAGTGGTAGTATAGTATATAGTATAGTAGATAGTAGTATAGTAGATAGTTGATAGAGAGTAGTGATAGTATAGAGATATAGTAGTGTAGAGTAGATAGATAGTATGAGTGAGTAGTATAGTATGAGTGTAGAGTGAGTAGAGAGTAGTAGTGTGTAGTATTATATAGTTAGATAGTAGTATAGATATAGTATAAGATAGATAGTATAGTATAGTTTAGTATATATATAGTTATAGAGTATATTAATATATATAGATATATAATAATATTATATATATATATATTATATATATATATATATATTATAATATATATATATATATATATATATTAATATATATTAATATATATATATATATATTATATATATTAATATATATATTATATATATATAATATATATATATATAATATATAACATTTATATATATATAATATATATATATATATATATTATATATATATATATTATATATATATATATATATATATATATAATTATATATATTATATATTATATATATTATATATATATATATAATATATATAATATTCTATACATACATATATATATATAATATATATATATATATATATATAATATATATATATATATATATATATATATATATATATATACCTATCCCCCGCTTTACACGGCACTCATTTAACACGTTTTCGACTTTACCACGGTTTTTGAAATCAAAATTTCAAAAAAAAAACAGTTCAAAACAGAGACAAATTTTGGTATTACACGCACTTATATCTACTTTATTTTAATTAAACCTTCTGGTATACCATATACATTAGACATGACCTAACTTATGAAGTTGTTATTTTTATCCCTCCCACCGATTAACTATGTTCCATTTGACTCGAAAATGAAGTGTATGCAGTTTTACTGAAATCGGAAAATAATTACCCACCGCGCAGTGGCTTCGAAGATAAGAAAAATTAGCAGATTTTTTATGTTTATCAGATATAATCATCTTAAAAATATAATATTTCTCATAATTTCAATTTTTTTTATTAAAAACTAATTACTTTACGATTCCAACGAGCCTGAGTATGTAGAAATCGATCGTAGGAAAGCGTTTTTATCGAATTTCTTCTTCTTAAATACAAAAAAAAAAAATTTCTGCGAAAATTCAGAAATCAATAAATTTTTATGTTAGATATAGACTTTGTTTGAGTAACACAAATTTATATTTTTGGATACATTGCTAGCAGAATTAACTGGACATGGTAAAGTAGATCGTTTGCCAACCATAGTAACATTTTTTTTTTTTTTTTTTTTAATAAAATGTGTTGTGTAATAGGGTTTAGAATATGTGTCACAACAACACATAAATACCTTTTAAGACCTAGGTCTAGGACCTGGGTCCCACAACAACTGGCGTTCTGAGGTGTAGGTTAACGCTTTTTTTAAACATCTGTGGGTTGAAGCCACCTGAGACTAAGTGTTCCGGCAAACTATTCCATTTGTACGCAGTTCGGACAAAGAAGTCTCTCTGCGATCTGCCAGTATGACAGCGCGGGATCTTTACCGTTTCACTGGTTGCGGCAGCCGATTGCCGAGTGGAACGGGGGTAAGAATAAGTTTGAGGCATGATGCCGCTGATTTCATCTGAGCACTGCTGATGACGATATTTGTAAAAAACAACGAGGTCAGCAACAGTGCGACGATGTTGTAGGGAATCAAGTTTTGATGTCAAAGTTCGATCACCTACAATTCGTATAGCTCGCTTTTGAACAGAGTCCAAGAGGGCCAAGATGGAAACAGAGGCAGCACCCCAAACTTGACAGCAGTACTCCATACAGGGACGAATATAGGACTTATAAACATGGAGCAATTGGTAATGAGTGAAAAATTTTTTGCATCTATTTAGGAGGCCGAGTTTTTTAGACGCGCTATTTGCCATCGCCATTACATGATCGTTCCAGAGTAGGTCATTTGAAACTGTGACACCCAATAAACGAATGTTTTTACATTCACCTATTGGTTCATCACACATACTAAATAAAATATCTTTGGGGAACTCGGTCTTTAATCTGGAAACAATCAACAGCTGTGTTTTGGTGGAGTTGAAATTGACAAGGTTTTGGTCACCCCAGTCGGCGACTTTATTCAGGTCTTTGTTCACGTTTATGGCAGCGTCTCTCCGGGCAGGATTAATTCGTTCGTGCATTTTACCTTTTGAAGGAAGGGGCTCGAACGACTTGTGCAGAGTACTATCATCTGCAAAACTATTTATTGGGTTGCTGGTGATTTTCAACAATTCGTTGATATAAATCAAAAATAGGGTTGGGGACAATACTGAGCCTTGGGGTACACCAGCGTTAATTAGTTTAGACTCAGAAGAATATCCGTCTAAGGTTACCGAAATGTATCGGTCGGATAGAAAATTTTGAATCAGCTTCACAACATTGGGATGAAAACCGTACGCAACGAGCTTGTTGATTAAGTTGGCATGCCAGACTCGATCGAATGCCTTGGAGATGTCTAAAGCGATAACGTATGTTTCACCACCTTTATCAAGTATGCTGTTCCAACAATGCGCTACATAGTTTAATAGATCGGTAGTTGATCTTTTGTTTCGAAAACCGTATTGGCTGTCGGATATTAAATGATTTTCTTCCAGAAATTTTGAAATATGTGTATTAATATAATGCTCATAGACTTTGGATAGGACCGATAGTAAAGCTATTGGCCTATAATTTGAGATATCGGATCTTGGTCCCTTTTTGGGGACGGGCTGGACATTTGCCAACTTCCAGCACGAGGGAAATATACCAGATTTGTAGGATTGGTAGAATATTTTAGTTAAAGTTGGTGCAAGTTCTTTGGAAAAGGTTTTTAAAATAATGGGTGGAATATTGTCCATTCCTGATGCTTTGTTGATGTTTAACCCCTTTAAAAGTTTAGCGACTATTTTGGGTTTGAAGTGAAGTTCATTCATATTAACTCCTGAAGACTGGATTTGGGGTATTTCTTTAGGAGTTTCCAAAACAGTGGAGTTCAGAGCAAAGCGTTCAGCGAACAAGTTAGCTTTTCTTGCGGGATCATTGACGATTAAATCACCATCAATAATAGGGGGAATAGAAAATTTTGTACCTATTTGGTAATATTGAAAGTTATTAACGGTTCCATAATGCGAAGAAGGGAGCGGCTTATCGATTGCGAATGCGATTTATGAATGCCTTGAAGAATGGGATCTTACTGATAAAGTCGAAGTCATGTGTTACGACACGACATCAAGTAACACTGCACCAGAAAAAGGTGGAAAAAAAGATTGGCCACAACTTGATTCGATTCCCATGTCGTCATCACATACAGGAGATTAAACTACGGGCTGTTTATGATCTCAAATTTGGAAAGACCACAGCACCCGATGTTTATCTGTTCAACAAATTTCAGAAGGCATGGGACGATGGTTAAGTTAATTCAACAATGTTCAAAAGTGGAATATCGGACAAAAACTGGGAAACAAAATTCCAAAACACTCGTGAGAAGCTCTAGTAATTTTTTGTCATGAAGAGTTGGAAAAATCATACCCAGTGCAGCGAATATAAAGAATTTTTGGAAGCTACATTGATTTTTTTTGGCGAAACTATTGAGAATTACAAATTCAAACGCCCAGGTCCGACAAGTCGCGCCGTTTGCATTTTTTCGAGACGTTTGCATTTTTCTGATTATGTTCTGTGTAAAAATTTGGTTCAAATGAATAGATGGAACAGCAGCCGCAAATCAGGATTTGGATTTCATCAAATCGGCCATCGTTTTTAAAAAAATTGACCAAAGAGTTTCAGAAGAAATGTTGAGCAAAATTTGTTATCATCTTCACTATTAAACGGAGGCAAATATTGGCTTGGCTTTTTTCGACTCAGAAATTTCGTTTGATGAAAAACGAAAAATGGTTCAAAACCTTGAGGTCCCAGCACGAGACATCCCCATCGCACCCCAAACTCGCAAAAAAGATTTTGACGCAGTCAAACATATGCAAATTTTTGCTAATAAGAACATTAGTGATTTTGTCACAGAAAAAACTCAGAGTTTTTTTAATCGATTTAGAATTTGTATTGATTTTTTGCTACATGACCCATCGGAATGAGGATTTCGTCAAAGCCACGTTGTTTTGCCAAAGTTTGCATGTTGTTAATGATACCGCCGAACTCGGTGTTAAGTTGATGACACGGAATACAAATACATTCTAACTAAAGACGAGGAAGGTACACAATATACCATTCAGGTGGTCGAAAACTTCAGATGCGAATCCCCATCATACAATAAATCTAATTTAATTTATTGATTTCTTTTGGAAAAATGTTGCTTTTGGATGAAAAATTATTATAAATTTAACCATAAAAATTAATTTTTTTCTTTGAAAAAAGATTATTATGAATTAGTGAATTTTCGTATATGTAAGAAGAAAACTCTACATACTTAGGCTCTTTAGAATCGTTAATTAATTAGCTTTTAATAAAAAAATCAAAATTATGAGATATATTATGTTTTAAGATAATTATATTTGATAAAAATAAAAAATCCTATTATTCTGCTAATTTTCTTATCTTCGACGTCACTGCGCGGTGGGTAATTATTTGCCGATTTCAATAAAACTGGATATAGTTCATATTCGAGTCAAATGGAACATAATTAGCTGGTGGGAGCGAAGAAAAAGATGGTTTGAAAATTGTTCATGCATATCTGGTCATGCCTAATATACATACAGGTTGTAATTAAAACAAGAAACTTGTAACAAAAAACGCATTTGAGTGTTCAAAGCAAAATTTTGAAAATACATGTTGATGTAAATCAGCAAAGGGATGTAAGAGAAATGTAATTCTCTATGTAAATCAGTTGATTTTAAGCAATAGATCGTTATTATCTAGATACAAAATGCGTAGGTGTATCAATGGTCATAGTTAATTTGTAAGTAAATAATTATATCTGTTGACATACGAATTAACGTGAGATATTATACAACACTGGCAATAGCAGTGAGAGCTTATTCTATCCGACAATGAAATATTGGAGTCTGTCATATTTTATTAAATGATGGGATTTATTGTTTAGTTATCAACTCAAAAAAATGTAAAGAATACAAACAATTAAAATTAGCGTCCATCAACATCGTTGAACGCATGTTGTTGCGGTGACCGTGAATCGTGATGTTAAAATTACTTCGGTCTGAAAGACCTAAGTATTACATTCATGAGCTCAAAGTGAAATTCTTACCCCCACTTTTTTTGACATTTCTCGACGTTTTAGGACCTCCTGATTCTAAAAAAGCAAAAAAAAAAATGTATGTCTGTCGGTCGGCCGGCCGTCACAACCGACGAAATCTAGAAAACCGCTGGACGGATTTGAAAAATTTTTTTTTCTAAAAATAGGTTTACTTAATAGGAAGAGCCGAAAGGACGATGTGTTCGATAACTGTACCGGAAGTGTGTCAAAAAAATCGAAAAGGTGTCAAAACAAGGAAATTTGCATATTTTTTGCTTAAAAAACGTTCATTTTAAGTGATTACGAGTAGGAACATTAAATTTGGAGAAATCTTGATGGTCGGGATTGGTATGTGAGACCAAAATCTAGATTATTGCATTATAAGTTTGTCAAAAAAATGTTGTCAAGTGTGTCAAAAGAAAGATTTTTATTTATTTTTTTACCTAATTTTTTGGAAAAAAAATAAAATTAATTGTTTGTTTGAAATGAAGTTTTATTATTATTATTGAGAATTATGGCATTATAAGTTTGTCAAAAAAGTGTTGTCAAGTGTGTCAAAAGAAAGATTTTTATTTATTTTTTTACCCAATTTTTTGGAAAACAAGAAAATTGTTGGTTTGAAATGAAATTTTATTATTATTATTGAGAATTATGGCATTATAAGTTTGTCAAAACATGTTGTCAAGTGCGTCAAAAGAACGGTTTTTATTTATTTTTTACCCAATTTTTTACAAAAAAATAAAATTAATGATTTGTGACATGATATTTTATTATTATTATAGAGAATTATGGCATTATAAGTTTGTCAAAAAATAATGTCAAGTGTGTCAAAAAATGATTTCATTTATTTTTCTAGCCAATTTTTTGGAAGAAAATGTAGCTGTTTTTATGACGTAAAGTAATTTAAAATGAAATTGGACATGGAAATTTTTGAATTTGTTATAGTTTTGGAAATATTTTTGGAATTTTGAAAAAGTTTGTATTTTTGATTTTGTAATAATTTTTACAATATTTTTAGAATTTCGGCAAAAGTTTTAATTTTTGATTTTGTAAGAATTTTTGGGAATATTTTTAGAATTTTGGAAAATTTTTAATTTTTGATATTATGATAATTTTTGGAATTTTGAAAAAATTTTCAATTTTTGATTTTGTAATAATTTTTGCAATATATTTAGAATGTTGGAAAAAGTTTGAATTTTTAAGAATTTTTGAAATATTATTGGAATTTAGAAAATATTTAAATATCTGATATTATTCTAATTTTTGGAATATTTTTGGAATTTTGAAAAAGTTTGGTTTTATTTAATTTAACAATATTTTTGGAATTTTGATTATAATTTTCCGGCAACGTATTGATGTTTCGTGTTAGTTTTGTAATAAATTTTTAAACAGAGATAAAAAATACTAGTACTTTAACAAAGAGTTTTGTTTGATATACATCGCTGCCCAAAACTAAAAACCATGTCCTCATAAAAGTTTTTTGCCGAAAACTATATCAAAATCCTTAACCCAGACCGAAGTCTTGATATCTCAGAGCTGTGAGATTTCAGCCCCTCCATATTTTATTTGTTGTTTTGATACATATTGTAATTCCTACTACACAACACATGTTATTTTAAAAAATCCCAGCGGCAGGTATATCCGCTAGAAATAGGTAGATTTCGGGGTCAGACGGTTTTGTGTCCAAATGAAATTAGATAAGTCAGATTAGTTTAAATAAAAAATAGAAGTAGAAACAGAATAATTCAAAAAAATTATCGAACCAAATTAAATACATTATCCGAACTAACTACATCAATACAATTTCGGAACAGTTTTATTTAAGTTGGTTTAAACTACTTTTAATAACATATTAAATCCACCAAAGATCAAATGAACTACGTCACAACTACAATTATTCCATCACACATAATTTATGATCAAACGTTATCAAACAATTTTATTTCAAAATCATCTTTTGTTGTTGTGTTTTTTTGTTCTTATTTAATCTTTTTTCAAACGGTTACTTAGTAAAAACAATAAAAACAAAAGAGATTTTGATAATTTTTCTATGGTATTAAATGGCTTGATATTTTTTTTGCAAGAGGTTCATTATAACGCTTATAAAAATGGAACCTTTTGGGTTAGAAAGCTGAAATTTTTTGAGGCTATAGTTGATGTTTAAAAGCTAAGATGAATTTAAATAACATAATCTGAAACATGATGAAAGCATCGCCTTTTGCGTTTGTTTTCATTTCAACAGACCTAGGGTCTCAACCGTTAAACTTGAAGTATTTTTTTTGAAAATTTTGGAAAGGTTTATATTTTAAGTACGTGAGCAAAAGTTTTCAAATATGAGCTTGGCCATTTCAGCTAGATCAAGGACAGCAAAGTTTAGTAAATTTTTAAAACAGCTGATTTTTGAGGAACCTGAAACGCCAAGGCTGTCATCCAGATAAAAATAATAAAAAAAGGTTCAAATATTCAATATTTTTAAATTTTATTAAAATATTATTATTCAAACGGAAGTTATAGCGCCCTAGATTATTCGAGTTTTTAGGCTCTAGCCGCTTAACCGGTACCCGGATATGGCCAGTTCACAAACTTGTCCAAGACATTATTTGCCGAAACATACACAGAAAATTATGTTGGTGTAGGTAGAAAAATGCGACCGTGAGAGTGCCGCTAAATTCCGTTATACCTCATATCGTTATATATATATATATATATATATATATATATATATATATATATATATATATATATATATATATATATATATATATATATATATATATATATATTATATATATATATATATATTTATATATATATATATATTTATATATATATATATAATATATATATATATATATATATATATATATATATATATATATATATATATATATATATATATATATATATATATATATATATATGTATATATATATATATATATATATATATATATATATATATATAATATAATATATATATATATACATATATATAATATAATATATATATATATATATATATATATATATATATATATATATATATATATATATATATATATATGTATATATATATATATATATATATATATATATATATATATATATATATATATACATATATATTATATTATATTATATTATTTTGATAAAATGAATAATCTTCTAAATGATGATTCTACTTATTATATTGTTAATAGTGATCCAACAAAACAATTAGTCAGTAAAAATTCAAAAATTGCAAGAGATTTGTTTGATAAGAAATTAATTGATAATAAAACTAAATTATTTTTAATTAATGATACTGCCACTTCTCCAAAAATATATGGTCTTGTAAAAATACATAAAGAGAATAATCCACTTAGACCTGTGGTTTGTAGCATTAATTCTCCTTGCTACAATCTTGCTAAATTTATCACTAGTTTTTTAAATAATTTAACAAAAAATAGCGTAATTAATATTAAGAATTCATTTGTTTTCAAAGAAAAAATTGATAAAATTGTACTTCCTTTGGATAGACAGCTAATATCATTTGATGTAATATCATTATTCACTAATGTTCCTGTTGATTTGGCTTGTGACATCATCAAAAATAAATGAAATATTATTGAACAACATACTGAAATTAATTTGGAACTTTTTATTAATTTAATTAAATTTTGTGTAGAAGAAAATAATTATTTTCAATTTGATGGAAAATTTTATAAACAGAAATTTGGACTTGCCATGGGTAATCCGCTTTCTCCAATACTTTCTGATATTGTATTAGATGAACTGTTTTCAACTATAAAAATGCCATATACTCCATCTTTCATTTATAAATATGTTGATGACATTATAACGGATATACCTTTGGAAAAGATTCAACAAACTTTAACTCAACTAAACATGTTTCATCCTAGAATTCAGTTCATAACAGAAACTGAAAAAAATAATTCTATTCCTTTTTTGGACTTATTAGTAACAAGAGAGAATCAAAAATTAACTACAGATTGGTTTTTTAAGCCAACTTCAACTGGTAGGATTCTAAACTTTTATTCTAATCATCCTTATTCGATGAAGAAAAATATTGCAACTAATTTTTTCAAAAGAGTGATTATGTTAAGTGATAAAAAACATCATCCCAAAAATTTTGAAATTGTCATCAAGATATTGAAAAACAATAATTTTCCTGATTTTTTAATAAAAAACGTAATGAAGAAAATTAAACATGAAAATAATATATTAACACCAGGAAACTTATCTGAAACTACACAAATTATAACACCTCAACGATATTTTGGCTTAAAATACATACACAATTTATCTGATAAAATTAAATCTATTGCTAAACATTATAATATTAAGATAGCTTGTAAACCGATAAATAAATTAGAAAAACTGTACACTAAATTAAAGGATCCTGTCGTTTTTTGGGATAGGTCTAATTTAGTTTATAAAATAAAATGCAAACCTCCTTGTAATGGTTGTTACATAGGTCAAACAAGCAAAACATTGAAAACTAGAACTAAACAACATATCCAAGATTATAATAAAATGATAGTAGAACATTGTCAAAATCCGAATATAAAAAAACAAATAAAAAACAAAACTCTAATCACAAAACATTTAAAATACACTGAAAGGTCAACTAACACAAATCAAGGACAAACAGCACTAGTTTCACATGGTCTCCAAAAATTTAAGGATGGTGATAATGACCACTTCAATTTTGAAGAAGTAGAAATACTGTTTCATGAACAAAATAAAGAAAAAAGGGAGTTTTTAGAATCTTCTGAAATTTTAAAACATAAAAATTCCATAAATATTAGAACTGATTTGAGAAAAGTTAGTGATGTTTATTTCCCTGTTTTAAAAAAAGCATTTCTTATAAACCACTAATTGTAGAGCTTTTCTATAGTATGTATTAGATTTTTGTTTTTTGAAAAATTATTTTTCTAGTATTCTTTTAGTATTTTCTGTTTCTCATAAATTTTTCGAATATTTTGTTTAAATTTTTTTATTTGATTTGACAAAAGTAATCAACAACTTTTTTCGTTTTTGGATTTTCATAATAATTTTTATGTTTATTTTAATTTAACATTTTTATTATGTAAGTTTTTCTTTAAATTTATCCATTATATTATAATCTATTGTAAGTTTTTGATAAAATTTTTTGTATTTATATAGAAAATATTGCCCTGAGGATGATTGTAATTAACAATTGAAATATAGGTATATATTTTTAATAAAAGTAGTTGTTTTATTAAAATATTACATTTCGACTATAATACTTCAGCTAATACAAATCAAAAAATTAAATAATATATAAAAGTCGAAAAGATTATAAAACTTGATTATTTCTAATCAAAAAATTTAAAAAAATATATATATATATATAAAATTTTTTTTTTTTGTTTTTCCATCTCCGCTTATCACATATAGTCGTTTGGCATCAAAATTTTTCCGAAATTCCGAGATGAAGCCCATTGCAATAGGTAGATTTTTATATGAAATCTACCTAAAAATAAAAACAATAGAAAACAAATTAATGATATGGCTTGAAGACCAATATCAAAGACGTATTCCAATTGGTACCAATATCATAACTAGTTAGACTTATAAATTTTTGGAATGTGAAACAGTTGCCATCTACTTAAATATCTACTCCATCTACTCAAATAAAATGCCTTTTAAGTTTTATTGCAAGTCATGGTTGGTTCGAAATATTTAAACACGGGCCTTTTTTGCAAAAATTTAAAATTAAAAAGCGCATCTACTGATTTAGATACACCACAACAGTATGTACCCACTAAAATTGACTGAAATTAATTCCGGTACATCTTACTGTCCTGCAGCCAAATTCTGTAACTGTGAAGCGGTGAAGCGTTAAAAATTCCATCGTTTCTGTTCATTCAAAAACTTATCACTTCACCGCATCACAATTACAGAATTGGGCTGCTGATTTGCTGCTTTCCATATTAAAGAGTGATAAGGCTAAGGTGGCAAAGCGTCCAGGTAAAAAGGAATAAACAAATCTCTCAATTTATTGGAATTTATTTATTTATTTATTTATTGATCTCTTTTGTGATAATAGTGATTAAAATGAATTTGTTGAGATTAGTTATTTTTCTAACTTTACAGCAACCAAATGATGTGTTATAATAGAATTACATTATTGTAAAAATGATAATGGTTAATATAAAACTTATTAATTTTGATCTTCTTACTAACTAACCTATATCTTAAACTAAACTAAAATTAAAATTACATAAAAGTTTGTAAACAAATGTTTATATAAATAATTGTAACTAATGAGTTATTTAATTTCATTATTTTTATGTCATACTTAATTGTTTAATTAATTGATTTTCAGACGTGCTAAGCTTTCTTAAATAAGTAATCACTTGCTCTTTGGCTGTTTCGTTTATTAATTTCATTTTTGTTTTAGTGTGCAATCTACGTGTACTATATCTTTTTGGCACTTTTAGTATTAACTTTAAAAACTTGTTTTGCTCTACTTGAAATTTTTTGGTATGTGTTACAGCAGCACGCCACCAGACTGGACAACCGTACATAATAACTGATAATATCATTACTTTATAGATTAGCAACTTGTTTCCAAAGTTCATTTTACTTTTTCTGTTTAGCAGAGGATAGAATTTAAAAAACAGTTTTTGACATTTTAGCAAGATATTATTGATGTGAGTCTTCATTGTTAATTTCGAGTCCAAGGAGATACCTAGGTATTTTACTTCTTTACTCCATTCTAAGGACGTATTATTTATAACAATTGGGGATTGTGGTAGTTTTCTGGCAGCTCGGCATCTTGTAAAGAATATTGCTTGGCATTTGGAATTGTTAATTTTAAGTTTCCAGTTCTCAAAAAATTTATTAATTACAACTAAGTAACTATTAAGCCTCCCAATAATAGGTGCGGATAGCTCATCACTCGTAAATATGGCGGTATCATCCGCAAATAAGGCTAGCTCGCAATTATCAAACCTTGGAATGTCGTTTACATACAAGCTAAATAAAATGGGACCTAAAATAGACCCCTGTGGCACACCCGCAGGGATATTTTGTTTATTAGATTTATCACCTAGAATTTGAACAAAGAAATTTCGGTTGTTTAGATATGACCATAGAATTTTCAAAAGATAGATTGGAAAACCATATTCTTTTAGTTTGTGCAAGAGACCTTTGATCCAGACAGTATCAAAAGCTCTTTCTAAATCAATAAGAACTACTCCAGTAGACCTTTGAATGTTTCGTTTACTTTTTATGTAATCAACAAGTCTGTGGATCTGATGTATCGTGGAATGTCCGTGACGGAAACCAAATTGTTCGTTAATGAGGATATTTTTTTCATCAAGAATGTTTAAAATTCTTTGTTTGATCGTATATTCAAACAGTTTTCCTAGAGTACATAATAAACTGATTGGTCTGTAGCTGGATTGTTGGGTAGGGTCTTTACCTGGTTTTAAGATAGGAGTAACACGGGCACATTTCCAACTTTGTGGAAAATATCCAAGTTTGAGAGAGCTGTTAAAAATTTTTGAAAGCAACATTATGGCAGCATCAGGCAAATTCTTAAGAAGGATATTTGGAATCTCATCAATTCCAGGTGCTGTGAATGGTTTTAAAACATGCAAAACATTTTTTAGCTCATCAACCGTAATTTTTGACTCTATCGTCAAAGTGGTAGGATTAATTGAATTTATATTTTCAAAGGATTCATTAACATCATTTATGGTCTTTAAAGAAGAATTTGCATTTGGATGTATATGTGCCTTAAGGAAACCGTTCGCAATAACTTGGCATTTTTCCTCATTGTTGAAGATTAGAGTACTATCAATATCATTTTTGATAGGTGGTATTGGTTGAAATTTATTTTTAAAATTTGTAGTGATACGCCAGTATGGCTTAGAACCCTTGTCTAAACTCTTTAATTTCGATTGCCAAGATTCATTAAGCTGTTCAAAAATTTTTAACTGAATTAATTTGTTCAATTCATTTACAATGGTTTTCAGAAACGTATAGCGCGTTCTTTGCCATTGCCGTCTACGAGTGTTTCTCAGTTTCAATAGTAATTTAATATCATCATTTAAAATAATTCTTTCATTAGTATGAAATGCTACCATTGGAGTACTGCAATTTCTAGCAGATTTAATTGAATCCGTTAAGAGCTGTACGCTTGTATCAATATCATCTGTTGATATAAAATCTGAGTCGAAAATTTGGGTTTTAAGACTATTTTGTATTTGCTGTTTGTAGCCATTCCAATTTGTAAATCTATAATTGAATTTTGTTTTGGGAAGAATGACATCTGTGCCTGACAACGAAACTGTGGCAAAAACAGGAAGGTGATCAGAATTTAATTCGTTTAGGCTCAGAATTTTTATGATTGGTATACGATTGTTTGTTATAAAGATATCAATTGTACTAGGTCTTCCTATTGGACTTAGATGAGTAGGTGATGTAGGTGATATTACAATGCAATTGTCACTATTAATTGAAAGGTTGTGGAGAACCCTTCCTCCTTTAGTATTTCTAATACAGTTCCATTGGTTATGGTGACAGTTAAAATCACCACCAGCTATGTATGGTTCATTTCTATTGGTCAAACTAATTAAATCGGCTCGAAGATTGTTGTGGTTGGATTTAGGACAGTAACATGCAAACACTTTAAGATCATTTCCATCAGTGGTTTTAACTACCATACCAATATTTTCAATAGACGTCAAACCTAAATCTGGGAGAAGTGAATGGGCTAATGATTGTTTAATCAGTATTCCTACACCACCTTTACGCTGAAACTCTCTATCTCGTCTATAAAATTTATAACCTGCAATGAAAAAGGATATATGACTTTTTAAGTGAGTTTCCGTTAGAAGCATTACATCAATATTATATTTATGGAGAAATTCAACAAGTTCAACTTTCTTGTTTTTAATACTTTGGCAATTCCAAGTAACAACAGCTAAATTATTACTGAACTGCATATTTAATTGCTATTTGTGCTATTGTCCGAAACTGTTCTTCTTTCGTTCTACAATTTTTCAGATTATCAACTATATCATTAAATATGCTAAATAGCTCAGATGTTGTGAATAACACACCATCATTGACTGTAGTAGTAAGGTTAACAATATTATCGTTAGGGCGAACATGCTGTGAAATGTTGTTTTTAAGTGTTTCTTGATATTTGTTTGCGTATTGTGTTTGTGGTAATGACGGAAAATTTTTAATGTTAAAACTGAAATTTGATTTTTGTGTTGCAAAATTTCTTGCATTAATTGTTTTTTTAATATTAATATAAATATCACGTTGTGGACATATTACCGAATTGGCTGCATGAGAACCTTGGCAGTTTGCACATCTATACTTAGTTGAATCTTCCTTAAACGGGCAATTGTCTGATCCTTCTGAATGACTTGTTGAGCAGTAGTTACATTTTGGCAACATATGGCAGTTATTAATTCCATGACCGTATCTACAACATCTTCGACACTGCATGGGACCTCTATGAGTTGACGGTGCAACATTTTCCCACTTACATATCGTGTGATAGATATGTTTGTATTCTCTTAGTTGATTTAAAGTTATGGAACCTTTTTTGAACGTAACAAAATATATGCAGTTATCACTGTTTCTTGATTGTTTTGGTCTAGTTTGTGTAATTTTTAAAGGGTTTAATCCTAGCTGCTTTAATTTTTGTTCAATGATTGTGTTATCCATTTCAGGTAACCCAAATAAAACAAAGCGTATTGTTTTGTTTTCTTCAAGTTCAAACGTAAAGAACTCACTGTTTGTATTATCAAGTTCTTTAGATAATAATAAAAAATGATTCATCGAATAACAAAATATTTTTGTACCATTTGATTGTATTTTCACGTTATATTGATTAATTTTTAATTTTTTCATTAAATTATGAATTTCCGTATTTTTCAATTGAGATATAACGGGAGGAATTTTAACTTTATTTTTAACAGATGATGACGCATTTTTGTCAACATTTGGTTGAATGAGTGGTAGAAATCGATTATGTACCGGAACTTGAAACATTCTGGTTTTTTTACTTCATTTGCTAGATCCAAATCCTCTGCTACTCTTTTATTTCCACTATCGGTACATGCCAGAGGCATGCACTGATCACTTTCGTCACCCACTTTTATATATATTAATTAGTTTTAATAGAAAACAAACTTGTTAATTATATCACTGTTGTAAACAAGAATTTAACTATGAAAAAAATGTAAAATTTTATTTTGAAATTTAACAACCATACGCAATGAAAGTCGATTGACTAGTCCCAATTTATTGGAATGCCAATAAGCAACAACATGATCTGAATATTGAACTAGCTCTCTGATTTCTGCGAACTTTCAACGAATTTTTAAGTCAATATGAAGATGTTTGCAAGATTTAGCTAAAAAGAAAGCACAATTATTAATTACAGATTTAACTTCCAAGTCGCACCGAACTGAATCAAGTTAAGTTAAGTTTGATTTAGGTCTACATACTAGTATGTACAATTTGTACATGCATAATTACGTTTTGCTTTTCTGTGAATTTCTTATTGGCTATGTTACATGTTTCATTTTGAAAATCAATTTAACTGTTATGTCGATATCTTATGTGATTAAACTGGTACTTTTATGTTTTACCAAATCTGTTTGTCGCCCAAAAAATGACCAAAAACCCACGTTTTTCGTTTAACACGGTTTTCCATACAAAATTTATATTTTCGATTAACACGTTTTTATCAGGAACGTATCTACCGTGTAAAACGGGGTATAGGTGTATATATATATATATATATATATATATATATATATATACATATATATATATATATATATATATATATATATATATATATATATATATATATATATATATATATATATATATATATATATATATATATATATATATATATAATATATATATATATATATATATATATATATATATATATATATATATATATATATATATATATATATATATATATATACAGGAATACCTCGCATAGTACGGTTAATCGGTTCCACCATTTAGCCGTACTATTTGAAACCGGACTAATCGAGGAACTAACTACATACAGAAAACGATAATTTGTTCCATACAATTTGTTTTTTCCTTTTTTTTAATAAAGAAAACGAGAGTAATATATTCAAATGTACATATATTTATTAAAAATAACTAATCAAACAAAAACAAGTTAATTTAAAATGGTTAAAACAACTAGATAAACAAAATTCACACAATTCACTTTAAATTCTAATGTTTTAATTAATTTTTTGGTGCCAAAAAATTGCAATAACGATGTCTGGATCAGTTTTGGTGGTTTCTCCTCAACAATTCTTTGTAGCAATGAATTGTATTGTTTATTGTTTTCTCTCTGGCGTTTACATCCCATGGAGGAATTTTGCGTCTGTGCAATCAGCTTCCAATCATCTCGTTCCATGACCACTTGACCCTGGAGCCCTTACTACATGACCAAACCATCTAATCCGGTTGGATTTAATGAATCCGATTACATCGCAGCCTCCAAGAAGCTGTCTGATTTCATGATTCATTCGGATTCTATACTGATTTTCAACAACTTTGCATGGACCATAAATTGTTCGTATGACTTACCTCTCGAATGTTGATAAAATTCTACAATCGGAGGAAGTCAGTGTCCAGCTTTCACTTCCAAAAGTAAGCACAGGTCAGATTAATACTTTGTAAAGTGTGAGTTTACACGACCGCGAAAGATGTTTCTATCGCAGAAGTTTTGAGTATGCGTAGAAAACTCTGTATGCGGCAGAGACACCGGCTTTGATATCTGCCTGCATGTCGTTTGACGATGTTATTCATAGACTTCATAGTCGCCAGTATCCAGATTTCCGGGAGGTATGTTCTTAGATGTTGTTTCTTTAGTTTTGTGTCTCAATTAGGCTTTTTCTTTTCGCGTACTCCAGTGCCAAATTAAATAGAACGAGCGCGAGTGCATCACCTTGTCTCACACCTGATGTTATATCGAAAGGATCAGAAACTGACCCACTTTTCTACAATTTGATCCCGATGTTGTGAGTTTTTTTTATATCGTACCTACTGCGGGATGTTATTGATGACTTCTTCGAGTTCTAGGAAGAACGGGTCTTTAACATCATCTGCTTTATCTTCAGTAGGTGCATGAACATTGACGATCGTTTCATTGAATTTTTGCGTGCGGATTCTCAGTTTGCATAACCGCATATTAATTGGGCAGAAGTCGATAACATGCTGATTCACGCGACGGTGTATAAGAAAGCCAACTCCAAATTCTCCTCCGTTTTGATGACCGCAATAATAAAGAGTGTACCTTTTTGCTGTTTCATGGATTCCACTATCTGGCCGTCTTAGTTCTTGTAATGCCACTATATCCAGTGTGTAGCTCTCCACTTGTTGAGTGTCTTGTAAGGCCCAGCACGTTCCAGGTTCCCATTTTTAAATCGTAGTCCGGGTACACTTTCCGAGGTCGTTCTAATAATGAATCCGAGATATTCCAAGGCCTGTGTACAGAATTCATGACAAAAGTTTTTATACAGAAATGGGGTGTTAGCCCTTCGCCCAACCCAAATTTTCGTGAATGGGTTCGTTCTGCATCTTAAGGTCACCAGAAACAATCTTTTTACACGTTTATATAGCGAGCCGCTTGATCCAAGACAGACGCCCGCTGCAAGCCGCCCCTAACATGGAGAACAGACGCTTGAGTTGCATTGATTTTATGGCACTAATGACTCGCCATGGTACAGAATCATTGAGTATAAGCAGTATCTACTCTGCCCCTCTCAACTACACCAACCTAGTTCTGTTAGCGTTACCGAGGTCACACGGCGTGGACGTAGAATTTCGGCTTTTCGCTACCCTTTATTGTTTATTGTTCGACTAATTGTAATGCTACGTTCGATATTAGGATCAGCTTCCATAATATAACCTGAAACTTTTTCGACCGTTCCAATAATTTTTGAAAGCTGTTCAGCCGTTAAATCATTTCAGATTAGATTAAAGACATTTCAGCACAGTCATCGTTGTCTGAGTTTTGCTTATAAAAACAATTTTATATATGTATTATGTACATATTATTTTTTTTAAGAATAATTTTTCCCTAGAATTTTTTTCCTTTTCATTTGTTTTTTTTTTGAAAATTTAAAACCGTACTATAGTGAAACCGGACTAATCGAAGCCGTACTATGCGAGGTATTCCTGTATATATATATATGTATATATGTATATATATATATATATATATATATATATATATATATATATATATATATATATATATATATATATATATATATATATATATATATATATATATATATATATATATATATATATATATATATATATATATATATATATATATATATATATATATATATATATATATATATATATATATATATATATATATATATATATATATATATATATATGCTAGCGGGACCCGGCGTGCTTTGCTACGCCTATAAATAAAGTTTGTGTGTATACATTTTGTTGACGTAGCAATAATTTCAAAGAGTAGTAATGAGAAATGGTTTTCTATTTTTTTTTTTAATATGAATGTAAAAGGATCAGCACTCTAGTTGATCAGTAAAATATAAAAAATAGTATTATATATAAAACAAAGGATATATAAAAAAATACGCGATTATATAAGTTTTCAGGAGTGTAATCTATTTAGAACATTATACGGAAAAAAAATCGATTCACAAATTTTCACAGTGCTCATGCGGTTTAATATACGCTTTCTTTACCGGTAGGTTACTAAAAACGTTGCAAAAAATTTTGATTGGTATATGATTTTATGGTCAGCAAGTGCAGTAAGAATAGCGACAGTACATTCGATGAAGGTATAGAAGAAGTGATGCAAAAAAGGAATAAAAGAAGTGATGCAAAAAAAATCAAAATTATTTGGAAGTTTTTGTATATGAATTCATAGGATTTGAATTCATAGGATGAGAAATATTTCTATTTAGTCAACATTTTAAGTCATTTTAAAGTCATTATTATTGAATGTTGCAAATCAATGCGAAACTAATATCTTACACACGATCAATATATTGGCATAAATGTTCCATATATGGACAACATTAATGGAATATTAATTTTTAAGCGAATTGAGTAATTATTGCTCAAAGTAATTATTAAAAGTATTATTCCCGATAATAAGTAATTATTGTCGGGATTGAACTCACGCTCATCAGAGACATCATAGTTCAAAGCCATCTTACAGACTCAGCCACAGTGGATGAAACAACAACGAAACATATTTCAATTTTCATGTTCAGATAATTTCTAAATTGAAACTTCATTATCGCATATTTATTTAAATTGAATTCTTCATCTGTGATTATACAATTGTAAATTGTATTTGTTCCCGACACGAAACACACAAAAACTGTTTTAAAGAAGTTTTTCTGAGAGAAAATAAAAAATGCTTTAAAATTGCAAAACTCATGTGAGTTAAAATAATTACTTTAGCTTAATCACTCTAAAAATCTCTAAGAACTATTTATTTTACACCAAATAGTGTAAACCTTTTGTTTATTTAACATTATAACCCGTCGCATATTGTCGGTATCTCATAAGAAAGAAAATTCAAGAAAACTCGTCTTGAGTTGTTGATGGTCATTGCAAAAGCGAGTCGCATTGGAAACTAAACGTTTGAATTCAAATGCCATATCTGTTGCGATCATTGAAATACGTAGCAACAGTACATCTTCCACTTTGAATTTTCCATTCAAAATTGTAGCTTCAACGACATTGTTCATCATCTTTTTCACCTAAAATTTCCAAAAAAATGTGCTATTTCAAAATATTTGACATATTATTTTAATAAAATATTATACATTCATTTTTCTATATCATAAAATTATATTCAACGAAAAAAAACATTGATCAAAGCAAGCTACGCGCATAAACCGATATTTAAAAACAAACCAATTAAAATAATTATCACCAATCACCAATGAAAAAATAATACACGACAATTGGAAAAAGCAAGCGTTGTGTATTTGGAAAACTTTAACATTAAAACCAATTTTTTAAATACAAATATGGCACCATCTGTTGGCTAACCCAAATTTATGAGGCGTAAATCACACTATCTATATATTGGTCAATAAAAAAAATTTGACATGAAATTGGAGAGTTGACGTTAACTTTAACTTAACCGTAACTTAAGACTCTATACAAAATTTTGATTTAAGGTTGGTAAGAAATTAGGTATTCTTTGACGTTTGATTTGATATTAATTTTGGTTTTGTAATCAATTTTATAAATCAATCAATGCTTTAAAAGTAACAAACTGATTTCACAATCAAAATTTAAAATAATAAATTTCGAAATAAACATTTGATACAAAATTTAAAAATAAAAAAATTTATTTTCATATTAATTTCATGCTAATATTTGGCTTTAATTAAAGTCGCTCTTTTTATATCTTTTGCATTTTTTAATAAATAAAATTTTATTTTTATGGACACTTGCAATTAAATATTAGTTTTCTTCAGTTTTTATACTAAACGTCAAAAAATCCTTAAGATAGAATGAAATGAACTTTACGTTAAGTTAACGTTAAGTTTACGTACCGACTATAAATGTTCTAGTGCATTTTCATACATTTGTACTTTACGTTAAGTTAAAGTTACCGACTATAAATCAAGCATAAAGGTTGTAAAATAAACTTTGCTAGTTTTTCATCCAGTTTTGATGACAATTTTTTTACCTCTAATCGTTCTATTTTAATTAGCAATACGTATAAGAGTATTTTTCAATTTGATAATGATTTTTGTAAATTAACATTGAAGACCAATGAAAAATTTAAAAAAATAAAAAAATAAATTTAAATTATTGTTTTCTTTATTTTCACTCTTATTTTTATTCAAACTTTATAAAAACCAATACCCTAATTTTTTACAGATTTCGATACTTTATACACTACTATAATTAATATATAACCTCCACAAAATTGTTAATAATCTTTGGTAACGTATTTGACATTGCATAATATGCTTTTCGTTTATTATCAAATATAAAACAAAACTTTTTTACTAAAACGAATTTGATAGTCTAATAATGGCCTTATACGAAGTTAAGCGCTATAAACCTGAGCGAAACTATAAAAAAAAGCGAACTATGTTTTTAAAAAATAATGTATATAACGTAATTATAGAAAAAAACATTACCGAAACAAAATATTTAAAAAAGAAAAGAAAAACGGAAACATTACATTTTTTTGAAGAAGCTTTATTCGCATTAAAACATTACTTTTTTAAAAACATAGTTCGCATATTTCGCATAGTTTAGCTCAGGTGTATAGCACGCCTGAAGTTTACTATCAATTGAATAAATTGATTTACGCTGCCATCTGAAAGTTGGCATATGAACAATCCATATTTAACATTTAATATACAATTAAAAAATATTTAGGCATTTAATCAAGATAATAACTATCCTATCTCTCAAGCTGATCATACACACATTGTACAAAATTTCACTAAGATTGGTTACGTTGTTACGGAGTTCATCGCGGACAAACATCGTGACACGTGATTTTTATATATATAAGATTATTCTTAAGTCGCTCAAACATGAAAATTGCCAAAATTTACCATACAAACTTGTAACTTGTATGAAAAATTTAAGCTATTTTCGTATTTCTTTTACGGACAGAAGAAAATAAAGTATTTTATATATTATGCTCAATATTGTCAGTAATTGTCAGTAATAGATCATAAAGAAACTTAAATTATTTAATTGTAGTATAATGAGAAATTTCATAGATAATTTTTAAAATTATTCAAGTTGTGTTTTGAAATGAAATCCCATATAAATTTTATGGAATTTATTCTCTTTTCCCCCTTTGCAGCGCCAAAAGAAATTTAAATTATTTAATTGTAGCAAAATGAGAAATTTCATAGATAATTTTTAAAATTATTCGAGTTGTGTTTTGTATGAAATCCCATATAAATTTTATTGAATTTCGTTTCTTTTCCCCCTTTTGCAGTGCCATTGCAGCAAATACCGGAACAAAATAATCGCTCAATAACATATGATAGTCTATATGGGCCCTACATGGATGATTAAAAAGTCGATAAAGCAGGTTTGACAGTAAATTAATTAATTTACGCCGCCATCTGAAAGTTTGCTTATGAACTATCCATATTTAACATTTAATTCGTAATTAAAAAATATTTAGGCGTTCAATCAAAATAAAAACTATCCTATCTCTCAAGTTGGACCATTATACACACACTGAACACAATTTTATTAAGATTGTTTACGTTGTTGCGGAGTTTATCGCGGACAAACATCGTGACATGTGATTTTTATATATATAAGATATATATATATATATATATATATATATATATATATATATATATATATATATATATATATATATATATATATATATATATATATATATATATATATATATATATATATATATATATGTATATATATATATATATATATATATATATATATATATATATATATATATATATATATATATATATATATATATATATATATATATATATGAATTGATTTATACACATTTTCAATTCTACTAGAATTTAAAATATGTACATTTTTGTTTCTATAATCTATAGTAAATGATTTTTCTTTTCATTTGAGTAGAAAATGAATGAAGACAAATCGAAAATGGAAAAATATATTTCCGTTTGCATGATTCTTAAATTTTCATCCGATAATGTCTGTAAAATGTCATCACATATTATCAGTTTGGATAATCCTTTTAAAACTTATTAGTTTTGAAATGGTGAAAGTACGATTTTCTCCAAAAATGTAAGATTTTCTTAGTTTATCAAAACATTTGTTTTGACGTTATATGAAATGTCAAAAGAATTTTGTTTGAGAGTTTGATTTATTTATTTATTTATTTTACACAATTTAAATAAGACACGAAGTCTTCTCAATGCTTACATTGCCTAGTTTAATAATAATATTAAGACAAGACAAAAAAAAACAAACTTCAAAAATAATAACAAAGAGCTAAAAACTAAAGCTAAAAACTAACGATACTAAAGCTAATAAAATTAAAATTAAGCATATATGAATTTGACATTAAATTTAAAATGAGATGGAAATTATTACGGATTATACAGTTTGGGAGCAGATTTGCATTGTTTTGGTTCAAAAAGTAGAAAATGAATAACGATAAGATAATCCTAGTGTTCGGTCGAGACAAGGGGATAAAAAAAATCATGATTTTTCGATGTACTACATGCAGCTATTTATCACGAAAAAATCAAATTTTTTGCTGGTTTTAAATATCAAAATGTTTTGAATTTAGGTGACAATAAAAATATTTTATTTTAGTTATTAACGCTTTTGGTTTTGTTTTGTTTATGCTTACATTTTTGTGAAAACTATTCTTGATAAAATTGGTTTTGTTTTTTGTAGCTTTCGGTCCAAATTTATCTTTTGCTATAAAATTGATTGAAATAAAAGTCCATAAAGTTTGACGTACATAAATGCATCTCTTTGTCTTTTGACTGTTCGGTCCGGCTTGACGTAAGATTCAACGAAGTGAAGTTAGAAGAAAAAAATTTGACATAAAATATCGTGATATTTTTTATGATACTGCGCGACCGAACACTACCAATAACGACAACTGCCAAGTAGTTAATTAGTAAATAAATTAGGAATGAATTGGAATGAAATTGGGAATATAGCCAATATTAGGGGAATTTTAATTTGGAGGGGTTTTTTGTGAGCAATTAAGCTTAAGTACATATGGAAATCACGTGGATTTTGCAATTCGAAATCATTTTTCATTTTCTCTTAGAAAAACTTCTTTAGAAACAATTTTGTGTGTTTCGTGCCGGGATTTGAACTCACACTCATCAGATTCAATTTAGAAATCATCTGAACATGAAAATTAAAATATGTTTCGTCATCGCCGCTGTGGGTAAGTGTTTAAGACACACGGGATTTGAACAGGTGTCTCTGGTGAGTGTGAGTTCAAATCCCGGCACGAAACACACAAATTCTAAAGGATTTTTCTAAGAGATAATGAAAAATGATTTCGAATTGCAAAATCCAAGTGAGTTCCATATGTACTTAAGCTTAATTGTTCATAAAAACCCCTCCAAGTTAAGAAATAAAGTTTTTAAAGATTTGGTTGATGCTCAAACTCAATTTTATTGACATTAGTAGGAAAAATATTACAGTTGACAGAATAAAGTTAGCATAAGATGACCTGGTTTGGTTATAAATCCAATCAAAAATCGTTATGTCCATAAAACTATAAGATTTCGTTTTCGAATATTTCGGTTTCTTATCTAATTGGTGACTGATGTTGTGGAAAACAAATTATTCATTTAAAACCATAACCACCGAGCCCAAATAAGTAATTAAGACAGAATATGTGTCAATAAAAAAACAACTTAAGGTAGCTTCTGAGACCTAATGCCTACCTAGACCTAATGTGTGTAGGTTAGTAGTGCTTACTACATCCAATTGTGCATTGAAACGGCAATCACCAACACGGCAAATTGAATGATATTATCTATTTTTCAGATTTCTAATGTCAGAAAAAATTGTAAGTTTCGTTAATATCTAATATCTATTCGTTAGAGTTTAAAAAGTGTCTATGAATGACGTTACAGTATACTATTGAGATGTGTTATTAATGCAAATTTCCAAGAAGTTTACAGTATCAATTTTGATATAAATTGAACTACTTACATATGTTAAGCTTAAAATTGTTCAGTATTTTATTTAACCTTCAAATTGCCTTGTAAAACGAACATTATCACTCCTATAATCATATCGATTCGATTCGAATATTTTCAATTATTTTTAGTTTTACAAATTTTAATTCTGAAAATCATTGTACCATCCGATCACATTGTACACACATTATTTCGTTTCCGACAAATTATCAAACTTTACTTCAAAATAAATCATTTATCAATACAGTAACAAATTAGTAAAAATAGCATTCATGACGAGAAATCATCACGTAACAATTAACATGATTTATTGTCATGTTTGCATTTTAACAAAAATTAAAGCATGACAATAAACAAAAGATGGAAGTCTGGAACAGTTTTTAAAATTATTGTAGTAACTAAATAAATCTCGTGTAGTAACTAAATAAATCCCTCAGATGACTTTATCAAACTGAATTTATGGTTTATAAGAAATCTGTATCAACTGATATAAACAAACAAACGATTATTCAACTGTTCACAGCAATATTTATACCCAGAAAACACATGTATGCCTTTATGACATCAAAATGACATCACGCTAAGTGACATCTTTTGTAAGATCTGGGTCAAATATAAGTCATATGTATGTCATTATTAGACACTTATTTACGTAAGAACATGACATAACAATAATGATATAACTTTGACATAAATGTGATGTCTGTAGAGATATTCGTGACGTTATTATGATATAAGGTTGATATCATAATAACATAAAATTTTTTTGTGATGTATTTTTTTTGCTTAAAAAAAAAAAATTAACAACAAAAACACTTACCCATCAATCATTCATTGCTCATTGCTTACTATTCTATAGCCTGCTAGGAAGCAATAACTAACTATACGCAAAATTTTTGAAACTATATACAATTAAAATGGATATACCTCTAATGAAATATAACAAAATCATAATAAGGTCATATTTAAGTCCACATTATGACATCATATCAAAGTCAAATTTAAGATCAGTGTTATGTCATGAAAGCATCATATAAATTATACCAGGACAAAGTCATGACGAGTATCAGCTTTATGTCAAATTTACGTAACACTATATCGTGTGATGTCATATTTACGTCTTGTGTTCACTGGGTAATGTCCTTTTATAACTCCATTATCGAAATCTCATTGAACAAACTCGATAGTCATGAATACTAAAAACTAGACTTATAGTCTTATGAAACCGAGCAGAAATTAGTTAAAGTCTGAATACAGTCAGGGTGTGATCAGGGCATGCTCAGTCCGGAAAGGACAAGCTCTAATAAGGCAATCTGATCTGGGGGTCTGTTCCATGCCTGATTTAAAATGCTCTTTTAGGGTTAACTTTATTTGATTATGTCCATCCCGGTTTCGTTTTTTTGAATTTGACTCCTAGTAGGCCAATCTGATCAGTGTCTGATACGAAAGGCCTTACTATTATAGTCTGCCTTATTTATCCTGATCCAAGCCATATTTCATTTGGTTAAAATTCAATAGAGTAACAGTCATTTTAGAAATGAAAAAAAATTAACATATATATATATATATATATATATATATATATATATATATATATATATATACAGGGTGTCCCACGAAAGTGGTCCCACCGGTTAACTGGAGATACCTTGGAATAGCGCTAAACACTTTTGTTCAAGCATTATGCGAATAGTTCTTTTGTTTCGCGGAAAACGGCTTGTTTTGTTTTTTATTCCTTATCAAATTAAAACACCTTTAAATTCAACAGCGAAGAAGTTAGGAGGTCGCGATTTTTTTTTATTTGATTCACTAGTTTGTGTATTAAAACGGGTGAACATTTGACAAAGATTACTTTGATACTTTTGACGCTATTCCTTTATGCTAAAAAAAATTAACATATATGTATATCGCAATTCTCGGCTGAAAGATTCTATTAATAATAGTGATAAAGGTAGTTTATGTTTTAAATCTTTTTTATCGGAACATTTTTATTTTATATTTAATTTATATAATATTAGCTATTATTTTATATTATTATTAATTATATTATATATGTATTATTATATTATTTGATTATTTTTATATTATTACGATATTATTTTTAATTCTATATTTTATTTGAATATATATTTCTTACACACGAACGGCAAAGTTTATGCATATGTTCATGTATATTATTATATTTGGGACTGATCTAGCTATTCAAGTCTGATAGCGACAGAGCATTACACTTATGATCAGGGCCCAGTCAAAATGTCCTATCAATGCCTGATCCAAACTAGGACAAACCTGATCAGGGTCCTATGTTAGTCTTGATAAATTTCTGCTCAGGGAGTTGTCTGATTGAAGTGTAGCTGACCGAGAACGGAAAAGCACTTTTTAGTCAAGGTCAATAATTACTATTTTTGTACAATTTATGAAATTTTCATTCAAGAATAATCATTTTAGTTATGTATTGTATGTATGGTATTGCATGTATCATGTAGAAAAATGCCATCATATTTGAAATTGTATCACGTATGGTTTGTATTTTTGTTATTTTGGTGAATCAAAATATCTGTAATGCTTCCTTGAATGTAACTCTCAATAAAATCTACAGAAAAAGTCAAAATCTATCAATAATTATATGAAACCATAAACATTTCAACTTGATTTTAATCGTAATCATTAAATTGTTTTGTCTGGGTAAGTAGAGATGACATTCTCTTCAGTCTGATTAAAATCGGTACCAACCTATTGGCTACAGGTGATTAAATTTAAAAAAACAAACAAGTTACAAGTTTATGAAATTTTGAATGAGTGAATAAAATTTTGTTTTCCTTTGATCAAAATTCGGTTGTCTTGCATAACAAAATATGAAAGCTACATATCGTCGCTTTAATAATGAAACAACGTATTCGCAAAAGTGTAGTTTCGAGATAATTGGGTTTAAAGATTTTTCGATTTTCTGATTTTCGTAAACTCGGCAGCACTATTGAATGAATAAAGATATTGGAAAAAAAATTTCTACCAATTAATCTTGACTAATTTCCCCGCAACATATTAAAATTTCACATTGGTATCTGCTGGCTTTTCTACCTAAAAAGAGGTGAAAAGTCAATCAGGTACCTTATACGTTATTTCATATTTCATATACGTTATTTCATTTTGCATGGAAGTACGATTAAGCCCTAAATAAATTATTATTGAACTAACGCATGATATTCTTACACCTTTTTATTTATATGAACCAGTATATCATGTAGTCATGAATGATGCTTATACAATATTTTAGATTTACCATTTTGTGTGGCGATCGTAATGTATGTAAGATATACGACAATGATTTTACCCAAGTTATTATTCTGTAGGAATTTAAATATCGTACATGCATTTACGCTGTTTCAATATTTAACCAAATTCAAATTGGCATGTACGTTAATTAACAAAATATTAATTTTTACCCCCAGTTATAAAATAATTGGAAAATGTTAAAACGCCACTCTATAGAGATCCTTATGGGGAATGCAGCGCACCCATTATATAATAACAACGTATATATGGCATACGTTATTTCATTATTAAGGCGACGAATATATAGTTGGCCGCATAATATTTTTATTTAAATTAAATTCGTCTTATCCCGAGTAGGAGCTGAAAATATTAAACAACGATCCAATTTTGGACCCGGATTGGCGAGTCAAGCCTTGACTATAGTAGACTTGGGTCGTTTGAAAATGTTAAGCCTGGCCCAAACCCCAAAAGCTGTGGCGCTGGCTTGGCCTAGGTTTGGTGCCTTAGCTTTTGCTTACCAGGGATGTACCAAATTTCCCTGCTTCAAGAGCCAACAAGGAAAATACTATGCGTATTATTTTGGAAGTTCAAATAGTACCTACTACCTACCCTAAAATTTATTATTGTTCGAAACTTTGAATCCAAATTTTGATTATTCCTAATTGTTTTTAATGTTATTTAAATATTCTGACCACCATTAAAAGTTATTTGTAATTTCAATTACATTAGAAAAAAAAGTTTTAGGAACAAAACAAATACAACCTTTAGCCCCATTTCATCGTTATAAAATCCCTAAATGCTTTTCTTTTTTTGTTTTTTTATAAAATGAATTAGAATTTGTGTATTAAATAAATTATAATATAATTCAGGATTTCGATTTATTTTTTTTACCATTTAAAACGACAAAAAATAATGCTTAATGTATTCATTTACAACCGAAAAAAGTGTAACAAAGAAACTCAAATGAGTACTTAAGTTCCTTCACAACTTTGAATAAAATATTTATAATAAACCTCCCTTGTTAAATAATAAATGAAAGACATAATCATTAAATCATACATGTTTCTCAAATAACAAATTTTGGTTGAAATTGTGTCGATCACAAATCACAAGTGACATCGATTGTTATTTGTTGCTTATGATAGGTTCATATTTCTGTTATATATTTATTCCAGTTATGAAGTGAATTTGATGCAACGTTGATATATATTATATGTCCATCGTCAGTGTTAGTAACAGTGTTATAAACAATTGCTTGAACGAGTTTTAACAATTTCACAAGAACCCCACAGTCATTATTATTAAGGCTCAGATATGAACAAAATCCGGCTATTCTTACCACTTAAATGAGCAGGATCAGATCCTGACCAGGAATGTAACGCCTTAAAATATCTTAGTCCGATCAGTTTAAATAGAACATTTACTATGAGGGTTGGGATAGAGTTGGCGTAAAAACAATGCTAGTCGAGTGGAAAGAATGCAAAAAACCAATAAAAAATATATAGACCAGGGTAGAAGAAGCCTTTAAAAATAATAACAAGTGAGAAAAATAATAGTAGGATGAAACCCATTAGAAAAGGAGGAGAATATTATAACAATGAAAGGAAAAATAATTTACGGGCGATCTGAGGTCGGGAAGGGGAAGGGGTGAGTTTTTAAGGGTAAAAAATGGTTTATCTCGATTTCCGGCAAAACTAAACGTCCTATGGAAAAAAGTTAAATGGCAAAGTTGTAGTCAATATAAAGATCTAAAACTTTTGTATTAAATTTTTTTTCACATAACCTCAAAATTTATGTGAAAAATTCAAAAAACCAAGTTTTTGGTTTTTTATTTTTATCTTTTAGAAAAAATTTTTTTTTCACGAAATTTGGTGAAAACTTACCTTTTTATGTCCCAAATACGCTGTAATTTATTTTATTTGAAATATTTATTTTTTCACCTTATTTTGAATTAATATCGGAAAAGCACCCTAATCTGTCGAAAATTCAATTCATTTTTTGCATTTTCTGAGAAGATTTACTATAGTAATATATTATTTTTTCACCATCGGAAAGTAGAGATTTCAACGAACAGAAAGCATACCAACTTTTTGAAAATAGCTGATATTTTGCCGGGTGAATTTTCGATTGAAAATTAGGGTGCTTTTTCGATATTAATTCAAAATAAGGTGAAAAAATAAATATTTCAAATCAAATAAATTACAGCGTATTTGGGACATAAAAAAAGGTAAGTTTTCACCAAATTTCGTGAACAAAAAAAAATTTTTGTAAAAGATAAAAATAAAAAACCAAAAACTTGGTTTTTTTAATTTTTCACATAAATTTTGAGGTTATGTGAAAAAGTTTTAATACAAAAGTTTTAGATCTTTTTATTGCCTACAACTTTACCGTTTTTTTTTTCCATAGGACTTTTAGTTTTGCCGGGAATCGAAATATATCGTTTTTTACCCTTAACACTCATCCCTTCCCCTTCCCGACCTCAGATCGCACGTAAATTATTTTTCCTTTCATTTTTATAATATTCTCCTCCTTTTCTAACGGGTTTCATCCTACTATTATTTTTTTGTTTTCAAAAATTATCGACCCTGGTCTAATGTTAGTATGACTTGTTTTGTCTGTACAAAACGCTAGTAGGGTTAATGCCATGTCTAAGCCTGTCTTGGGTTAATGCCATTGCAGTGCAATACATTAAAATCTCTTTTTTTTTAGTTTTTGTTGTTACGTTTGGTTATAACCACCGCAGCAGTAAGTAAAATTCCAACCAGAAAAGCCAAAACAACGCGGTGATAAGGTCAGAGAAGTCATTCATCCAATTGAGATGGAGCCAGGCCGGTGCAGTAAATACGAGTGATGTGTTAATTCTGCTAGGGTGTTAATTCTGCTCCATCCATAGATCATGCTGATTACGAAGGAGTTAGGAATAGCTGAAGAGGTACTGGTGGACCATTTGCAAAAGGCTGGCTCTACTATTTTGGATTGTTAGGTAATCATTTTAAGTCAGGGTTTGTTGTATAAGAGAGTGCGACGAGCATGCAGTTGACTTGCTCGTTGCCGTACTTTAAAAAGTGGAAGTAGGCATATGCACCGCCATTTATAAAAGCGCAAAACTAGGATGAACCTCAAAGAATGAAAGATTCATAGAAGTTGAAATGGAAGCACACGCTTCCTTCTGATTTAAAAAGGTGTGACGCAAATTGCCACAATGAGAGTAGAGTTTCTACTCCAAAACCAAATTTTGTTATTAGGAGGTTTTGGTGCGCCTTTTTAATCAGATAATATGATTTATAGAATAATCTTTCTACTCGAAACCGTATAGAATTACAAGGTGGGAATAATTTGATAGGAGAACCTAAGAAACGGTTTTCAGCTTGTAATAGTTAGAGAGAATGTTAAACTTTACCGCTCTGAATCAAGCTGTAGCAGTAAGTTTTTTAATCACCTAAACATTCGAAGTTACTCAATTACTACTGTCGAAGAGGGAGCAAGGTTTACTCAAACTTAAGAGCAGAAGTAAGGAGGCACTTCGAAAGAGCTGCTGCAATACTTATGGGTGAACGGATCAAGTTGACTATAAACACGTTCGAGCCGTTCAAATCATAAATATCCTAAAGCGGAAACAAAGGTTTGGAACTGTAAAATCAGACTTGGTACTACCAGGGGATATTCTTAGAATGATGTCTAATCACCCCTTTTGTAAAATGACGTGACAGATTAAATTATGGCTATATTAGTCAATAAAAAAGCCTTAGGTACGCGAATGACATAGTCATTATGGACAACGAACAGATTAAGAAGACTTTATTTGACATTAAAGAGAGAGGTCCTAGTTTGGTAGACAGATTGTATTTATTTGTAGAATTTAAACCAGGAGTGTCCAACTCAAATTAAAGATGGGCTATATTGAAAAATTATTTTGTGTCGCGGGCCAGAAGTTGAATATTTTTTTATTGTGTAAGAGTTTGATGATATCTTTCATTTTTAATAAAGTTCATTAAACACGAACTCTATATTAATATATTAATTTAAATTGAATTATTTTAAAATAAATTGATAAAAAAATAACGATACGAAGAAAAAAATTTTGAAAATTACCAAACATGCCATGATTTTCTTTATAAACTTCATACAATAATTTATTTGTTTGTTCTAATTTTATGATTATTTTAAGTATCGGACGGGGGATTTAGGCCAGGAAAATTAGTATTTTAACAACAAAAAAATTCGTTACAGCAAACTGACAGCGGGATATTGTAGAACACGATATTGTAAAAGAGGGAAACATAAATCGAACCAGCAGCTGCTATCCGGGGGAGAATGGGGAGGGTTTTTAGGGGTTGAAAAAGGTTTTTCGTGATTTCTGGCTAAACCGTGCATCCTATCAAAAAGAGTTATATGAAAAAGTTGTAGGGAATAAAAAGATCTACACTTTTTGCATGGACCATTTTTACCCTCACCTCAACATTTTTCGAAAAAAATGCGAAAAACCGATTTTTTTCTTTTTTCTTGTTTTCTTTTTTCTTGTTTTCTTGTTTTAAATTTTATGAAGTTCAAATTTTGGAAAAAGATACCTCCATTTATTGGAAAAAGGCAGCAATTTTTTCGGAGGGAAATATTTAGACGTTGTTGTTAAAATTAATTTTTTTGAAAAAAAAAACCAAATTTTTAACTGCGATTCCTCTTAAAACTACGCCTCCTAAAGAGTTCAGTTTTGACTCATTTACTCGTTCTTACGTCTATTTTTGATAAATGGTAAAAAAAGTATAAATCTATGGACAAAAAGGCGGGCAAATTGAAAAAACCGAAAAAATTGCTTTTTTCGTGGTAATTTGCATATTTATCGTTGAATAATTGTTACGAATTAATAAAATCATATTATTTTTTTTATTATTACGTAAACAACGATCATTCGGAAATACATTTATGAATAATAAGATGCTTTCGTTTTCGAACTTGATAAAAATTGTTCGAAGAAATAATCAACAATTAGAATTTCAGTCGTACTAAAAATCTTAAAAATTAAATATCTCAAGAACACGAATATTAGCCTCTTTGTAAATTTGTAATATTTTAGAGTAAGGATAGAACTGTTTTTACAAAAAAAATAAATTAAGTTTCAATTGATCTTCAACCCAAGCGCCAACTTTAAAAAAGTTTTTTAATATTTTAATTTAAAAATTAATTACAAAAACAATTAATTATTTTTTTTTTCAAACGATTAACTAATCACCTACAAAAAAAAAAGTTTGATAAAATTGGTAAAGCCGTTCTTGAGCAATTTGATTTCGAAAGTACATGGGATTTGCAGAATTTTCATTTTTCTAAAATATTTAATGCTTATTTTAGTTTATAATATATGATAATTAATATATGATATATTTTAATTTAATATGAATTTTTTATTGTAATTGAAAGGAAAATTCACTATCTATTTGATAAATTTCAGCAAAATCTGCAACTGGCATATTTTTGCTAACAAATATTCGAATTGGTTTTTATCGTCGAACAAAACGTCTGTCTGTAATTTGAGTATGTTTTGGGTAAAATATTAAACCTTCAGAAAACCCAAAAAAAGCTTATTTAGTACCTTCTTTAAACCTCATTTAGTACCTTCTAAACCCAAAATAAGTTTAATAGAATCAGTAAACTTGGGTTTAGTGTATGGCACAAAGTACAAAAAAAATCAACCTATATTCGAATGTGTTTTTCAAAAAAACAAAAAATAACAATTGTCCTTATAGGTTTAGTATGTTTTAAGTAAATAACAAATCTGTAAAATATAAAAAACATGAAAGAAAACTAAAAGGTACTTTTTGAGATCGCCATGATTGAAGAATAAAATTTACTTTTTTGTTACCTAAATAAACTAAAAGTAACGAAAGCATATAATTATTCATTAATTTATTTCCAAATGATCGTCGTTTAAGTTTATCATTAAAAATTTAAATGATTTTATTAATTAATAACGATTATTCAACGATAAATATGCAAATTACCACGAAAAAAAGCGATTTTCTCGGTTTTTTCAATTTTCCCGCCTTTTTTTCCATAACAGTGTACCATTTTTTTACCACTTATCAAAAATAGACGTAAGAACGAGTAAATGAGTCAAAACTGAACTCATTAGGAGGCGTAGTTTTAAGAGGAATCGCAGTTAAAAATTTGGTTTTTTTTTTCAAAAAAATTAATTTTAACAACAACGTCTAAATATTTCCCTCCGAAAAAATTGCTGCCTTTTTCAAATAAATGGAGGTATCTTTTTCCAAAATTTGAACTTCATAAAATTTTTTTTGTAAAAGAAAACAAGAAAAAAGAAAAAAATCGTTTTTTCGCATTTTTTTCGAAAAATGTTGAGGTGAGGGTAAAAATGGTCCGTGCAAAAAGTGTAGATCTTTTTATTCCCTACAACTTTTTCATATGACTCTTTTTGATAGGATGCACGGTTTAGCCAGAAATCACGAAAAACCCCTTTCAACCCCTAAAAACCCTCCCCATTCTCCCCCGGATAGAAGCTGCTGGTTCGATTTATGTTTCCCTCTTTTACAATATCGTGTTCTACAATATCCCACTGTCAGTTTGCTGTAACGAATTATTTTTTTTTTTTCTAATTTTTTCTCCTATTATTACTGGCCTAATTATTGTACGGGCCGTAAAGTAGAAAAATATACCAACGTTTCATGAAGCAGCGGGCTTTTATTTTACGGAGGAAAAGTTCAACTTTCCGCCACGATAACTAGGATGCAAAATGTGTTTTACGATTCATTTGTGCGTAAATGAAATAACCTTCAATGAAAGATATCAAATTTTATACTAATGAGAAATCAAAAAAGAATCATACAAAGAACTAATTTTATTTCACAATGGAAATTAAATTCAAATGAAATCATAGAAGCCTTTGCGTTTTTCCGAATTCCAAAAAGTCATGCGCACTAATTTGAATTTATTGTTTTTTAAAGCAACAATGTTTTTGTTGATTTGTTTTTATGAAATACAATCAAATCATCTATAAAATACAATCAAAAATTTTTTTATTTCATACTGATATCTAAAACGACATTTTTCGAATTATTTATGGTACAAAAAGTTGAACTTTAACGTTCTAGGACTGTATACAATTTTATAAAGTCCTAGGACGTTAAAGTTCCACTTTTTGTACCATGAACGTTGAATTTTAACGTCCTAGGACTTTATAAAATTTTATAAAGTCCTAGAACGTTAAAGTTCAACTTTTTGAGCACAATTTAAAACTCATTTCTTTTTATTTTAATAAATTTCCAGTATGAAATAAAATTTTGAATTTATCTTAAACGAAAAGTGTTTTTGAAGGTACTCACTAGTAATTTCGGCCTCGGCTAGACGCCTCGGCCGTAAACAACTAGCTCGTACTTTAAAGTTCCACTTTTCGTTCTAGATAAATAAATAACTATTTCAGAGTTCAATACAATCAAAAAAATTGTTTTATTGTGTTCCGCTGCTTCGCGCATAATTATATAGTTTAAGAAAACAAAAATAAACCTATATAGTCCAGTCGTTATAGGTTTTAACTGCGGAAAAAAATCCTAGTGAGCTTAATTTTCGTTTGCAGCTTTATTACGACATTTTAATTAATATGTAAAAAATCGACATTTATATCATGCCGGCTAAAAAAGTTATCAAGGTCAAAAGGTAACGAAAACCAGTTTTCCGCGAATATCTCGCGACCTATTACTCCTAGGTCAATTGAGGTCAAACAGAAATTGTTTATCGTCCAATTATCTACAAAACAAACATCAATCATTTTTCTTTAAGATCAACCATTTTTTTAGCAAAGCGCTGAGAAAGCGACTATACATTATGATTATGCACTCGTTTCCGCACCACGCATTTTTTACATGGTTTTCACAGTAGGCATGATCTATGATATGTAATAAAATCTTTTTTATTCGCCTACATATTAAAGTGTTACTTTATTACTGTGATTTGCGGCTTTAAAGTATCACTTTTCAACTATTTATTTTGTTGTCATAGCTACGTCCAAAAAAGTAAAAAGCATTTGTATTTGTTTAAATTCTATGAAAAATAAAAATTTTTATCAAAGCAACCCTCAAATTCAAAATTTCATTATCCAATTAAAATAGTTGTTATCATTTGTTGTCATAGCTACACAATAATTATTGGAAAAAATAATAAATATTTTGTCAAAGGTTACTTGTTCCACATATTTTTATTTTAAAATTTATGAAAATTTATAATTTTAATTTAGAATAAACAACTTTTCTTAAAATATTTTGCTTGCGGCGAATAAAAAATAGTATATGATGCACGGACGTAAGCTATTTTGGACTTAATGTGGGTGCAAATCTCGGCTAGCGCCTCGATTTGCAAACTCCACATCCGTCCAAAATCTTTAGCTTTACGTCCTAGCATCATAATGTACTATTTTTTTATTTAAAAATGAAGAATTTTTTATTTAAAATTTGCCAAATACAAAAAAATAAACTTAATACAGACTACTAATTTTTATGCATACATAATTTTTTTTTATTCACTCATAGTCGATATCCTCAGTTTCTCTATCGTTAAAATTTGCTGACAAAACATTGAGTGGAATTATTCCTTTACTTAAGTAGTCGACATCTTCATTCCCCGTTTAAGCATGATTGCCCACGGAAATGTTCACAAACTTTTAAGCATCTCAAACCCATTTTTTTGCATCCACACTTGCCGCCACAATTTTTTGTACAATTACAATAGATTGTGTTTAGTAGATCATCGGGTGCTGGTATAATAAACCATAATAATGTTACTGGCTAAAGTATGTTATTTTACTCGTAGCCACACTATTTTGCATCAATTTCTCTTCCTAGTTTGTATTTTATAATACACTCGAAAAATATGCTGTTGAGCTGCTGAAAAAGGAGGTGCCAATAACGGAAATTTCACACCTGTGTTTTGTTTTGTTAGCTTACTATAGCTAAAATATCTGTAATTATTTATCGAACGTTCTGATTTTGGAGTACCGTACATTGCTAGTAGCACTGTATTGCAGCACCGACAACTACTTCTCAAGTGCAATTTTTTTGGAGATATTTCTGCGGAATTTTTTAAATCAGGTTTTTTTTCAAACATCTTATTACGAGGTGATTCACTTCGTGAATCGGATTGAACTTTTATCACAAATCAATAAAAATGATACTACGGGATAGCGTTTGTCCCCACACGAAGCTTGAATTTTGGAAATCTCTTATTATTCTTCAATTAGCCTATCATTCTAAAAACTAAGTTGAACCACATAAAAAATTTACAAATGCAATATTAATATAAAATTAGACAAATACCTTAAATTAACTTGTTGATTCTGTTTCCACCAGTTGCAATACCACGCTCCAAAGTTGTTGAATTTTGATCTGGATAAGCAGAGATATTATTTCGGATACCAAGTGAACTTCTTTAAGCCAATATTTGCTTAATTCCTGATTTGAAATATTAGAATATCCATTTGAAACTACGGCACCACTACTATTGTTGTTATTATTATTCAAAACATTGACATCTTTTTGATAATCCAAATTTGTATTATATATTGGAAAAAACATCTGGTGTCGCATGATGAAACATTTTCATCAATGTTAACTTCTTATAAAGTGGACAATTACAAGTCACAACTGGCCATAATAAATCTTTTTATTGTATTCTTATTAATGTTTACAACCATAATAACAATAATAATTTCATTTCAGATTATAAATTTGACTTATATTTTTAGTATTTGATGTTTTTATTATTTCACATCACATTAATTAGCAATTAATTTAAAAGAGCCAACACATATATTAACACCTTAATGAATCTACTGAATTTTTCTAAAATCAACTTTGAAAATATTTGTTTGAAGCACAAATATGGAATGACCTCTCAAAATTGGAAAAAATGTGATTTTTGCTTTTTTTACATCTCATGATGTCAAAACAAATCGGGTAATATTGAAAATTCAGCAAAGATTAATAACGACAACGACATCTGTTCGTTAGAATTGGAAATAAAATTGAGTACGTTCGTTTGCTTTTTATAGTATATTCAAAATTCAACTAGCAGTTAAGTTTTAGAAAATTTTAAAATTATTATTAATGTAAAAATGAACGGAAACTAATGAAATACATTTCTATTGAATTGAAAACAAAGAGGAATTTGGTCTTATTATTGTTTTGCGATTATTGCGATCGTTACACCATGAATTCAAGGTAAAAATCAAGATTTCTACTCTTGAAATCACAAAAACGTCGCCATCCCTTCCATGACCGAAACCACCACTATTAAACTTAAACTAATAATAACAATTCTAATATATTTGTTCAGGTCAAATTTCTATCGCTTTATTTATTGTATTCAAAACGAAAATAAATGTTAGCTAAAAATGATTATTTCTATATTTATCCTATTTTTTAAATTAATCGCAATAAAAAAAATAATTTTAAAAATGGTGGTAACTAAAATGGACTCATACAAGATATGTATACGTACGTCAGCGGATCAATATGATGACAAATGTGGAGATAATGATTTGGATCCGGCTCACTCTATAGTGTGAATAATACATAAATCAATACCTCGAAATTGTAACTCACATTAAACCAATGATGAATATGGGGATTGCGTATGAGTGCATTACTAGTAAAAAAAAATTATAATAACTAAGTAATATTAAATATAACACCTATTTAAATTCTAAAAACCGAGAATTAAATTTATAACTATAATAACTAATGATTAAGAATAGATGTTTAATTTATGACAACTAATAATTCTAACACTAAATTTAATTTTATAAAAAAAAATATTGAAAAACTTAGGCTTGGTATATAGGAAACAGACGCTAGAGATTTCGATGGTAAAACCCGCAAAATCATGACTCGCAATCACCAACAATAGTAAAACCAATTCTCAACAAAAAAATGGAGTTAGTACGACGGAAATGTAAAAAGGATGAAAGCACAAAAACGAAAAAAAAACAACGAACGCCCAATTCGAAAACATACAAGATTTTTTGTAAAAACAAACTTTGTAAAGGAACAAAAAGGACCACCGTCGTAGCCAATCTTTGCTGAATCTTTCACAAAAATTCCTAAAACATTATATATGTAAAAGTATAATTTATTTATTTAATTTCAGATATACTGAAATAATTATATATACCTAAAATTAGTTATTGACGATAGCACCCCTAAAATATATTTATTTATTTTTAAAAAAAATTGAAAAAATGAAAATTATTCAGAAAGGATGTTTATTTATTGGTTGCACCGTCCTAGCTCAAAATATTGATTTATTTTTAGAAAAAAATAAAAAATATTTATTTATATCTTGATGTCTTGCTTATTTAAAAAAAATTTATTTATTTAGTTACCTAAAATTACCTTAAATTTAAAAAAATTATTTATTTAATAAAAATTTTATTTAATTAATTTTCAAAAAATTTGTTTTATTTATTTTATCTTTATTTAATAATATAAGAGATTCCCAAAATCAAGATTCGTCTGGAGACAATTTAAAAAGTAAGTATGGCTACAATATCCATATTGTTCAAATTTAAAATATCGCGTTCGCGAGCCCACTCCAACCATGCATGTGAGAACTGACTAGAAAAGCCCCTAACGACCAGATTCTACAGAACAGATTCTCCCCAACCTAATAAAACAATCACAACTGTCACGATTAGACACTAGGTCCATTTCTACTGACCCAGTTGTGCTTGTTTAACCTAAAAATAAATTACAACTAAACCTAATGCGAAAGTTGAAGAACGCTCCCGAGCGCCAGACTTCAAATCCTAAACTCTATGAGAAATTGTTTTATTGTAATACTAAATGGAAAAATGGAAAAGTTTCTGAATTTGTATGAGGTGAAGCCTCTGATCCTGAAAGCAAAAGTATTATTGGTTCTTCTCTTCATTACACCGAAGAAGCCTCTGAGCAAAGAATGGTACTACTGGTTTGCACCTAAGTACAAACACAGCAACACCACTCCTCGTCCCTGAGGACTTCCTCGCCGAATGAAGAGAAGAAACCAATGTTCTTCGATCGCATAACCCCGATGGCCATAGGCGATCTAAGAACGACATCAATGTTAAGGGGATAAGCCCCATGGATGGCTTGTTAGGCCTACCGCTGAGAAAGATATTAATTATAACCTTATACAATACCATATATATATATAAAAACACCAATAATTGGTTTTCCAAAAGAAATTCAAAAAAAAAATTAATCACCAATAAAAAATTGAAAATACAAAAAATATATCCTGCACACACCCATATCATGTTCAATGAGCGAATTCAACGAACCATTGTACTTGTATTTGTATACAATAACCTATTTACAACTATGTACAACCCTGTACATTGACAGTACCAAAAAATATTTACAAAATATGTACAATGTCATTCCAAAATATGTACACGATTATATACAAAAATATGTACAATGAAAATATGTACAATATTATTCCAAAAAAGATATATGAACTATATACAAAAAAAAAATTATTTACAAAAATATTTACAAATATGTACAATATGTACAAAAACAAATTCAAATGACAGCACAAAAAAACAATCTCCAAAAAAAATTGCTGTCCCAAAACGGTTTTTTTTCAAACAAGCAAAAATAATTAATTTTAATTAATTATACAATGAGGAACAGGGGCCTCCTGTGGACCAGACCACTCCTCTACCTGTCGCATGGTCGGTGAGATGGGAACCACCTCAACCAGCTCCTCTATTTGAGTACTCTTGGTCGAGGAAGCTCCCAGCTCCACGACCAAGCGACTCTCCTTCTCCTTCTTCCTCCTCTCCTTTCTCTTCAGGTGTGAGCTCCTGTTTTTCTTGACCCGTCTCTTCTCACGCCAGCCCACATTCACTTCCTCAGTCACTTCATCCATCTCATCCGCTTTCTCATTCACCCCATTCAACTCCTCATTCACTATTTCACGAATCAGATCATCCAATAACTTATCATACCGTTCTCCATAAATATCATCCATAATTTCCAAATATATCCCATTTTTCACCTCATTCAAAACCACATTTATTATTCCATCCACCACATTCCTCGCCTCAACCATTCTCTCCTTTCTCTCCACATTCGCTCTCTCATCCACCTCATTCATCCACGGCTCACACCCCCCTGGTCGACTCCTACTTATCCCCCCCTGAAACCTCCTGATTGAGTTGTACATTATGAAAAACTCAAAAACAAATATCTATATCTACTTACAAATATTTTTCCCAAAACCAGTAATAAAAAAAACTGTGGTTTAAATTATTTACCGTTTTCTATTAAAGATTTAAAATTCAGATAGTATTCTAACAAAAATATATTATTAACAAAAAAAAATATTCTTTTCAACCAAAACAAAACTAAACTGGTTTTTCCAGAAAATTTTGACCACACAAACCAAAACTGGTTTTCAGAAATCGCGCTAAGAATATATAATTAAAATTGCGCCAAAAATATGACTCATAACTAACCGTTATATCAAAAAAAAATTAACCGTAATCTCGGTTATCATTAACAAAAGCCAGGTTTTTGTTTCGGCCCACCACGTTTGTAATTAACAGAAAACCTAAAGGGTCCCTTTTGTTCGGCGCTATGTTTGTAATTAGTCCCTGTTTCGGCGCCACGTATTACGAGGTGATTCACTTCGTGAATCGGATTGAACTTTTATCACAAATCAATAAAAATGATACTACGGGATAGCGTTTGTCCCCACACGAAGCTTGAATTTTGGAAATCTCTTATTATTCTTCAATTAGCCTATCATTCTAAAAACTAAGTTGAACCACATAAAAAATTTACAAATGCAATATTAATATAAAATTAGACAAATACCTTAAATTAACTTGTTGATTCTGTTTCCACCAGTTGCAATACCACGCTCCAAAGTTGTTGAATTTTGATCTGGATAAGCAGAGATATTATTTCGGATACCAAGTGAACTTCTTTAAGCCAATATTTGCTTAATTCCTGATTTGAAATATTAGAATATCCATTTGAAACTACGGCACCACTACTATTGTTGTTATTATTATTCAAAACATTGACATCTTTTTGATAATCCAAATTTGTATTATATATTGGAAAAAACATCTGGTGTCGCATGATGAAACATTTTCATCAATGTTAACTTCTTATAAAGTGGACAATTACAAGTCACAACTGGCCATAATAAATCTTTTTATTGTATTCTTATTAATGTTTACAACCATAATAACAATAATAATTTCATTTCACATTATAAATTTGACTTATATTTTTAGTATTTGATGTTTTTATTATTTCACATCACATTAATTAGCAATTAATTTAAAAGAGCCAACACATATATTAACACCTTAATGAATCTACTGAATTTTTCTAAAATCAACTTTGAAAATATTTGTTTGAAGCACAAATATGGAATGACCTCTCAAAATTGGAAAAAATGTGATTTTTGCTTTTTTTACATCTCATGATGTCAAAACAAATCGGGTAATATTGAAAATTCAGCAAAGATTAATAACGACAACGACATCTGTTCGTTAGAATTGGAAATAAAATTGAGTACGTTCGTTTGCTTTCTATAGTATATTCAAAATTCAACTAGCAGTTAAGTTTTAGAAAATTTTAAAATTATTATTAATGTAAAAATGAACGGAAACTAATGAAATACATTTCTATTGAATTGAAAACAAAGAGGAATTTGGTCTTATTATTGTTTTGCGATTATTGCGATCGTTACAATCTTCATGACTTTAATTTTTGCTTTGCCAAAAAGTGTTGAAGTTGTATCACATCCGGTCATGGCATATGGAATACCGAAAAATTAAGCGGCTGTGATATACTTGTGATAGACATGGTTCTTCCTGACGTAGTGTAAAGGTTGCGATACTCAAATTGTTCGTATAATTTTTACGACAATTACGATGAACATTTACAGAAGCAGCAGTATTTAAATATTCAATATTAGCATCACCTACTTCCATACTAGCATTTTTTAATGTTTGCAAGCCACGTGTGGCTTCTACTAAATCACAATCCGACAACAATTAACTGCATATATATATAAAACAATTATCACTCATTATGCAAAATTGTTCCATAGCATGAAACTACTAAAATAACGTCTTTACATACGTCTACTAAAATATCGTATGTAAATGCATTCTAGTCGCCTTTTTAGTGCTCTACCATAAAAACGGTTGATCTTACAAAAAAATGAGTAAGGCATGTTTTGTAGATAATTGGACGATAAACAATTTTTGTTTTACCTCAATTGACCTCCGAGCAATAGGTCGCAAGATATTTGCGGAAAACTGATTTTCGCGACCTTTTGACCTTGATAACTTTTTTAGCCGGCACGATACCAATGTCGATTTTTCACATATTAATTAAAATGCCGTAATAAAAGTGTATACAAAAATTCAGCTCAATAGGAATTTTTCCGCAGATTGGGGCTTAAAACTTCTAAAATGACTGGACTATATATTTATACTTTTCAGAACCGATAAGATGAACTTATTACACATTTATTACAAAATTATTTCAAATTAATAACATAAATAATAAATTTATACATATATAAGAAAAAAAGTTAAATTAAATTTGAAATTAGAATATAAGTTGTAGGGTGCATTTTATGATGATCTGTTTTTTGCAATGATCTTGTCAGGACGCTGATGATCTTGAATTAATATTTTTAGAAAAATTAAACTACTGGTAACTCTTAATATAATTTCTTAACCATTAATTTATTTTTTAACAATTCTCAAACAAGATTTGTGTGGAACGAATTTACGATGTTGAGCAGTTGTTGCCTGTAAAATTATTAATTTAATACCTACAACTTTTACTGTTTATCCAGATATCTACCATTCCTTTTGTTTACATAATTTTATAATATCTGACGACATTTTTGATGTAGAAATTCTTAAAATGCAGCTTAGAGATGTTTATTTGTTAGTGATGTTGCTTTGGACATCGATAAATTCGAGTTGGAACTTGACATCAGTTGTATTTACATCAATGGCAAATGGGTTAGCAAAAAATGCCATCGCTGGTTTTGAAATCTAATAATCTTTCATCAAATTTAATTTTTAAGTTGTCAAGTAATGAGGCATGTCTGGAATAATTTATTGTAGCTGTGTCTATGGACGATGATGTTGTAAAATGGACTGTATTTTTACTACGAATCGTTGTTTGTAGCATATTAATTTTTTTTGTAAACGCTCAAATATTTTCAAGTTGTTGATTGGCAGCAACAATTAAAAACGGCGAGCCATTCAACCACTGAATATTGAAGGTTTCTATTTCTTTTCGGAGAGCATCGAGTTTAAGTCAGTACCTACTGAACTAACGAACGGGACTTAATTAAATAATAGCATCGTGATCTGATCCTATCTCAGAAAGAAAAACTTGAAATTGTCCGTGATTGAGTTGACCCAAGTCAACTTCACTTTTACCAATAAGAAAATAAAATAAGCTAACCAACAACCAACAACCAACCAACAACCAACCTATTTTGTTGGACAATTTTTTCGTTTTTTTCCATATTACAATTTTTGTCAACAATTGTACAATTTTTGTTACAATTTTATCTAGTGAAACAATTTCAAATAAAAGTGAACGACCAGATAAAACGACTCCGCAGGCCGGTTATTGGCCTTGGTTGGACAGCGCTGATTTTAACTCAATCCACGTAAAACTATCTTGTTTACCAAGAAAAGAAAACTTAACACACAATAAAATATCTCGGAGTAACGACAGAGAAAACTACAAAATCTTTCATGGTATGCAAACACCCAGCGAGTATATGAGTCATAACTCATATTACGTCCAAAAAAGATAAAAATATTTAAATTTGTTGTAAAAAAATAAATTTTTAAAAAAAATAACAAATATTTTGGTCAAACGTTACTTGTTCAAAATATTTTTATATCAAAATTTATACAAATTTTTAATTTTGATTTAAAAAATAGTATATGATGCATGGACGTAAGCTAGTGAATCGATTTGCAAACTCCGCATACATTCAAAAACCTTAGGGTTACGTTCTTGCATCCATTATCTACTATTTTTGGTTCGGTTGGAGCAAAATGTTTCTTTATAAAATTAGAAAGGCAATAGCAAAAGTGTTATTGAAAAATATAAAATCTAAATTTAATTAGCTCTATTCGAAAAACAAACCCACATAGGGTTCAACATAACTACTCCCTTTTTTATGATATCCCTTATTTAGAGATAAATATTTATATATTCTTATCTCATAAAATAAATTTCTCATCTTATTATGAGTGGGTTTACCAAAAATCAAAATAAAAATAATTTTCATTCTCGTTTTGTGAGGGAACACAACTTTTCAGATTTTCCAAGTAGAATGATTTTCGTACAGTGGCTGTAAATAAATTTACTTAAAAATTTATAATAATATTTCATTTTCCTTGACTGAATAAGGTTAAAAAATTATTGAACGAAGAACGATCCAAGGGTATACTATAGATTCCAATATTGCTTAAACTAACACAGACTAATACATACAGATTGTTTTTGTACGTTTGTGTGGATACGTGCCGATAGCTTAAGTTGAAAAATTATTGAACGAAGAACGATCCAAGGGTATACTATAGATTCCAATATTGCTTAAACTAACACAGACTAATACATACTGATTGTTTTTGTACGTTTGTGTGGATACGTGCCGATAGCTTAAGTTTGGTCGATTTATGGCCAGTGTCATTTTATTTCGGTTAAGTTTGATTACAAAGCTTTTTCTCAGCATATATTCTGATTTTATTTCAAACATAAATCGCAAAAAGATAAACCAGACAAGCGGTTCATCTTTTCCCTTAGAAAGCCAGCAAAACGAGATATCACCGATGATGGTTAATGACATATCGGCTAAAAGAGGAAATCAATTCATGTAAGGAGTTGAAATTTTGAACTGAATCGAATAAAGGGTCTATACATATAATATTTTATTAATATTTTCGATTTGTATGGAAAAATAGAGATCGCTTAAGTTGTGTTGATTTATGGCTAGTTTTGTGTAGCAAATGTCTCAACTAATTTCAACTAATTTTGTTTACGTAAATGTTCAGACCTTCCTCTTACCATCTATTGTCAATTTTTGGACAAAACATCTTAAAAAAGTGGCAAAATAGACATTTTTGAAATCCGTCCAGCGGTTTTCTAGATTTCGTCGGTTGTGACGGACGGACGGACGGACGGCCGACAGACAGACATACATTTTTTTTTTGCTTTTTTAGAATCAGTAGGTCCTAAAACGTCGAGAAATGCCAAAAAAGAGGGGGTGAGAATTTCACTTTTGGCTCATGAATGTAATACTTAGGTCTTTCAGACCGCAGTAATTATGTTGTTCACCAAAAGGTTTGGCATAGTTTTTTGTAATTTTGCATTTTTTATTTTACTGTACTTGTGAACACAAAAAACCATTCCGTTTGCTTTGTGTTTTTTACAGAAATCCTTCAGCAACATTTATTTAATTTTGGAAGAAGAAATAAACTAAATAAAATTGGTTATAATATGTAAAAATTTGCAAGATTGTATGTAAATGGTTTCATTGCATGGATTATGTCTACTCGTTAAATAAAACGATTTTTCTATGGAGAACGTCTTATTTTATTTAGAATGAAAACTTTTTAAAAACATTTCTTTTGCCTTGTTTTAGGATGTTGTTATTGTTTTAACTTTTATTTGTTTTCTAAAATGAAAATGTTAAATGAATTTGAAGTGATATATGTTGCAACAAGACACAAATTAAAAAAGTGATTTAAAGTTAAGGAAGAAAATTGGTTGTAGTTTGTTTCGCTACAAAATAATTAAAAGTATTGGAACAAACGAAGAGAAAACACCTTGGAGCATAGTTATATATATATATATATATATATATATATATATATATATATATATATATATATATATATATATATATATATATATATATATATATATATATATATATATATATATATATATATATATATATATATATATATATATATATATATATATATATATATATATATATATATATATATATATATATATATATATATATAAAGGGTGTCTCAGTAAGAGTGCACTTTTCCATTTTAAAATAAAAACACGTATTTTATGAGAGAGTTATGATATTTTTATTTGATTGTAAAGAAGACATGTTCCGATGAAGTATCGAATAAAATATCCAACAAATGGTCCCCACTGTCTAATGACATGCTCTAATGCATTACTCTTTTCATGAAATTTTCCATGACTTTTACACAGAGATGTGGTTGTATCTCACCGATGACGCGTTGGATCTCTGATTTGAGCTCAAGAAGTATTTTTGGTTTATTCGCATAAACCCGAGATTTCGCAAAACCCCAAAGAAAAAAATCGCACGGCGTTAAATCGTACGATCTTGGTGGCCAGTTGACATCAGAATTTCGGAAGATAATGTGTTCTGAAAATCGTTGCTGCAATAAGTCGATTGTTTTATGCGCGGTGTGGCAGGTGGCGCCGTCCTGCTGAAACCACAAGCTGGTCAGATCCATGCCGTCCAGTTAAGGCCACAAGAACTCCATTATCATATTCCTGTAACGAATGCCGTTCACAACAGTCACTGAAATTTCGGCCTCATCTTCAAAAAAGTAAGGTCCAATCACGCCACCTGCCCAAAATCCGCACCAGACAGTTGCTCGTTGTGGGTGAATTTGTTTCTCATGGATTACATGAGGATTTTCTAAGCCCCAAATTCGACAATTTTGTGTATTCACGTAGCCCTTCAGATGAAAATACTTTCCCCATTTTTGTAATGAGTTTTCACAATTATAACGCGTTGTTCTTTCGAAAAGCGTTACATTTTTAATAATCGGAATAGACATAGGTGATAGTTGTCGAATTTCAGAGTTGCCACTTGCACGAAAAAAAAAATGATTCTAAATTTAAAAAGTGCACTCTTACTGACACACCCTTTAGTACGAAATTTGTGAAAAACGAGTTTAAAGTTATTGTTTGATAAATTCGTTGGCTCTACTCCACAACTTCCACAGTGACTCAAAAATCGTTTGCAGATCTTTCTCGTGTTAATCCAGACTATGTACCAAATTTTCATCAAAATCATAACTGTAAGGTATAGCTCAATAACCGTAGGTTCTAGTCGACCATGATGAATTTTAATAAATTCTGATTTAATTGTTCCATGAAATCAAAATTCTAATGAAAAATGTTTGAGTTATTTTAACAAGAATTTCTGAATATTTTCATATAAAAGTTTTTAGATGAGAAATTTTGAAACCAAAATATTTATGTTTAATTTTCATGCTAAATCAATTTAAGCAAATAATCGTGTTTGCGCTGCAATAATATGACCAGAGAATGATGTTTAAATTTTCATTTTGAAATGATAACAAAGAATATGCCATTCATTATACGATATTTTTATAATAAAGTATTAATAAAAATCGAAAATTTAAAGCTTGTTGACAAAAATATGTTTGTTATCTGTTATATATGCATTATTAGACAACTACCTGAGCCCAATAAAAAATTTGCCAATCAAATCCATCCCATCGACCCTAAATTTTGTTTAACTTCATAAATTTTGAAATGAATAACCTTAAGCCATATAGATGCTATCTGCCACAGTAAGCATCTACAACATTTGAATAAAGATAACGAAATTACTTTTGAGGTAATTCAAATTAACGACTCTATGCCTTGAATTCAATGGAAAGAATTTCCATAACAGTTCCGTTTACAGCATTTTTAGATTTTTTTTTATGATTTACGATTAACATAAATTTTCCCTGTTATCATTTTTTAAGAAAATTTCGTTTAACATTGATGTATTCGTTTATAAATGTTAACAATGAGGTTTTGGTATAGACAGATGACGGTCTCCTTTGTAATGAAAAATAGATTGTTGAATGTTGATACTAGAATAGGAAATGTGCCAAAAATTAAAATTATCAGTTGTAATTTCCTAAGGGCGGTGATAATTCGAAATAATTTTTTGTCAAAAATTTCAAAAGCAAGTATATTGATATGAGCACGAGGCCGTAGGCCGAGGGCTTTTATCAATACCACTTGCTTGAGGAATTATTCAAAAAATTATAAGAATTTATCAACGAAGAAGGGGAATTCGTTTAGAAAATTTTTGCCATTTTTCATTTCTTTATATATATTTTATGACTTATACGTTGACCTACTGCGATATCAGTTAATTATTTCAAAATTTATTTGAACATTTTTTGCCTTAGTTTTATTTTAATTTAAACCAATGAAATTCTCTAAAATGCAATGACATCATTCAATTTCACCAATAAAGTTTGAATTATACTAATAACAAATATTTATACGTCTGGCCTACTGGGATATTAAAAATTATCAATCTTATTTTGAAAAAATTAACTGATACCACAGTAGGCCAACGTATAATTCATAAAAAATATATAAAGAAATGAAAAATGGCAAAAACATTTTATAAACGAATTCCCCACGTTCGTTGATAAATTCTCATAATTTTTTGAAAAATTCCTCAAGCAAGTGGTATTGATATAATCCCTCGGTCTACGGCCACGTGCTTTTATCAATATACTTGCATTCGAAATTTTTGGCAAAAAATTATTTCAAATTATCACCGCCCTTGGGAAATTACAACTGATAATTTTTGATATCCCAGTAAGCCGGACGTATAACTATTTGTTATTAGTATATAATTCAAATGTTATTGGTAAAATTAAATGATGTCATTACATTTTAGAGAATTTCATTGGTTTAAATTAAAATAAAACTAAGGCAAAAAATTTTCAAACTAATTTTTTTTATGATATCGTAACGTAAATTTGAGAATTTGTGATTTTTTTTTTTGTCAAGCGACTTAAAAGTTTGACTCATTACTGCTTCACTTCAGTCGAAGATGACTACATTATCGGAATATCTCAAGCATCACGAGCATCTCAAGTGGGTTTATTGACAAGATATTGTAAGTTAGTAGTTTATAGGAGAGACAGGACCAGCTTGTCTTAATCTGGAATTGATTTTAAAAAAACTATGGCATTTCGTTTCCAACTCATACATAACATTGAGAGCTTTGTACTGTCATTTTGCATAGTGAAACTGAAACAGTTAACCAGGAATGCCCATTGAAACTAGAGCAATCTATAGAGTTCCTCGTTTGAGAGATTCGTAGACTGCTTGAAGTAAACACAGAGCTGGTTGACAGGTATTATCGAGAAAAGTGAGTCGGCGATGATTTTGTCTTGCTGGCAACCACACTGATATGTAGTTGTTCAGCAAAAGGGTTAATTCTGGCAACCAAATCTGTGAATTGGGTAGCGAAAATCTGAAACTCTACGTACCTGGGTAACGGTAACAGAATTAGGTTGGTGTAGTTGAGAGGGGCAGAGTAAATACTGCTTATACTCAATGATTCTGCACAATGGCGAGTCATTGGCGCCATAAAACCAATGCAAACACAAGCATCTGTTCTCCATGTTTGGGGCGACTTGAAGTGGGCGTCTGTCTTTGATCAAAAGTAAACGTAAAATAAACGTGCAAAAAAGTTGTTTCTGGTGACCTTAAGATGCAGAACGAACCCCTAACAGCTTGCATCATACCAGCAACAATAAAGGCTTTTACGCAGCTGAACTGGCTATGATGTATGATCTAGTAATTTCTAGCACTTTCTTTCCTCAAAAGAGAATCTACAAAGCAACGTGGAAATCAAACGATGGAAGAACTGAAAATCAAATCGATCATGTCATGATTTCTAAGAGACACTCTACAAGTGTAACTGACGTTCGATCATATAGAGGTGCTGATATGGACATCGATCATATGCTTGTCATCTTTAAGTACAAGTGCAAGTCATCATCTTAATTTAATAGACAAGCACAAAAGATCGTGCGCTGGAATGTCGAAGCATTTAAACATCCAGAAACGTTGAATAGATATCTGGATATAGTAATGCTAAGCATACAAGAAGAATGGCAAACGCATCAATCAACCACTATATCCGCAGCACAAACTACAAAATCGGAAAACGACCACCGAAATCACGTAATGAATGGTTTGATGACGAGTGCC